>QEWY01001368.1:0-19598 GCA_006503575.1 Baylisascaris schroederi
TTCTTTCTTTTATTAGCACTATTTTTCATTGGGTAGAACTTTGATGTGTAAAATTAGTACATATTTCCCTCGAAGAAAATAATCGATTTCTACCATCAGTTATGAAATTTGAATAAGTATTGATAAAAACAATAAAAATTAATGAAAAAAATGTGAAAAAAAACTTGAATAAATTTCCAATAATTTCGATCTCTTTTCACAAATGCTCCAATATCATTAATTCCACATAACGATAGTTTAGAAAATATGATATGAAAGCACTATAATCTAACAATTTGATATAGCATTTAATTATTTAATTACGATCAATTATAAACGATTCGTTATATTAGAATAATGAATTCACTTTCGATAAACGATAAGAATCTACCTCGAATAGTGTATCGGTATTGATATTTTCTTTGGTGAAGGCGGTTGCCCGATGTGGAAAATCTTCATCGGCGAATTCTCGCAAACCATCAGTAGTCGAACGAACCGTAAGATCAACTCGTGATAGAATTATCGAATTCGATAAATCTTCACTTATTTGATCTTCTCTTGCGTTTTCTTCCGATTGCTTGCACATATTGGATGTACGCTTAAAATGCTCTCTTCAGTATTTCTATTTATATTTAAATATTTCAACGCATATAATTAATCAATAAAAATGAGTTTTGTCATGTGAAAAGAATGCAGTTAGAAACTTAATAAGGAGGAAAATTTTTCGATTTTTTTTTCTTGAAGGAAATTTTCATTTTCCATCAATAAATATAGAGAAGCATTTCAATTTTGTCATTCAATTTTTTATTTCTTTTAAATCTTAAATCTTTCTCAGCTGCTTCGCTCATCCGAGCGGTTTAGTTTATTGCCTTTGGAGTCACTTCAAACCGAATCAAACACATGAATAATTCGTAAATGATGCACCTAAACTTCATAAAGGGATTCATGTCGTTCTATTTTACAATTCTCATCTTTACATATAAAACTTTTGAATTTTCTGTAGAAGGGGAGTTTCTCATCAACGATTGAAAATGACCAAAAGTTACTGAGAGTTTTCTACTGCTATTATACCATCAGTATTATATCATCAGTTCTATATAAACACTCTCATACCATCTTTTCCATACCATTAAACCTGTGCACAGAGAAGTAATTCACTTACATCACATTGTCCAGATATTTCATCGCGTAGCTCAAGTCGGATCTGACAGCTGAAGAAAACCGATGGTCTATCAGCAAATTTAAATACTTGTGCTTCTTGGCCAGCCGATAGTTGATCGAAATATTCCAAATTGTTCAGTAAATATCGATCCGTACCGCATCTGTGTTGAGTACGATTAGAAGATGCACACAAGAAGAGAACTAATGGAATGGGTTTTGAAGTGTAATATTTCGTGAAAAATCTTTCAATATTGCCATATAAAAAACTACAATAAAGAGTTAGTAATAAAATCCAAGCAATTAGAAGGCAGATAACAGCCAAAATAATGAACGAATAAAATTATAAATGAAATAAAATCCTTAAGCATCAATTTATCGTCAAATTTTTACCCCATTTCATCGAGAATTTCTTGTTGATTTCCTTGACCATCATCAACCACGCATGAATGTACAGTCATACAATAAACGTTGTCATATATACCACTACATGTCCATTTATGATAGACGACTTCACCAATTACCGCATACTTCAACGGCTCACCTTGGGGACCTCCTTTTAACACCTAAACATCTCTTTTATTAATTCAAAGATTTTAGAAAGAACTCGTTGCAAAGTTGTTATATGAATGAGAGAGCAAATTGAAGAGAACTCAAACGATCAAAGTGATGATTTCGAATTAACTAAAGACTCTAGGGCGATAAGTCGATAAGATTTAAATTATTTAGAAACAACGGCTGCTGCCGAACTCGTAATCGCATACTTCCACTTTCCCAGCAGGCATACTACCACTGAGCTATCCAGGACACATCGAACCTCTAAAACTCATCTTATTAAAATGCCTCGAAAGTGAGGAAAACAAATAAAATAAAACTGAGAGTAAATGGTAGAGTAATGGCGGCTTATTTCCTTCCATAAGCGATTTCAATTCGGCCACAGAAAACGGCACACATCATAGTTCAACAATAGTTTGCATAAATTTATGTCACATTATCGGTGGTAATAATAATACGCATTATTATTGAAGGAAATTAGCGAAAAGGAAAGTTTAGATGGGATTGCAAAAATTCAACTCGATCGGATCATCTCAGATTGTTGATATATTACTGAACGAAAAGTATAGATGTATTTGTTCACTCGAGAAGTCCCCAAATGAAATAGTTGTCTTGCAATTCTTTTAGTGTGAAAATTTTCATTGGAAATTGTAATGTCACAATCTCATACTTGAGTAATATGTAAATCATCGAATTGATGCCTGAGGGCAAAAGTAGGAAAATCTTACTTCGTATTTGCAAGTAGGCATGAGTGCTTCTCTAGCTGCATTGTTAAGCGAATCGAACACCTCTGTGGTCGGGAGTGCACTTAAATAAACAACTTAATACAATTGCAGACGAAATCTTTATACTTTTGTCTATACTCCTCGTTGAAAAGTACCCATTAGGGTGGGACCTCAATGATTGCGCATGTCTTATACGCTCTGTTGTAGAAAATCAGCCATATATCTGACACTTTGACTTCAGCATTCGAGAATTTGCGGATTTCTGGAATTTCTTAGCCGGATAATTCGTGACAATTTTCGATGATTATAATGAGATACAAGAGTATCTCGAACAAAAATTCCACAATCTTTGATTAAATACACATCAAAGACGAAAACGTTCAACCTCGGCCCGTATCTCTATCTGTACCCTCTTTCAGTGAGTTTAAGTATACCTTAATTTCGGATGCGGCAACTACCTTATCATGTTGGCGCAATCTCTTAGCTAATCCTAACGCTAATTTCGCCTCTAAGAGAGAGAGAGAGAGATAATTCTCTCGTAAAATCAATGAATGAATTTTGGATAATCTCATCAAAACAAAAGGAATTAATGAAAAAAAATTGACAACGCAAATCCTTTCTGTACCTGACATCAATTGACTGTTCAACTGTTGTATCGGCTTCCATATAAAAGCATTTTATATGAAATGCTTTATCGACTTTCGTTAGGAAGATGTGATGAAACATCACGACAATCGTTGTTTCGAGCATTAAACCTCTTGGATTCACCTAGGCATATATGCATAACTCCATCAAAAATATTAATACAAACATTCAATGACCTATCGTATAACATCGCATATAACCCCCCCCCCTTCTCCCTGCAATAATGGCCTTATTAGTGGCCTCAGCAGTGTGGCTATTTCATCCGGGACGAATGAAATAGCCACACTACTGTTAACAACCATCCATTTTTTTGAATAAACTCTCTACATTTTTCAATACATAATTCAATTATTTAAGGGTTTGTTTACTCTTATTCAAATTCTACAGCTTTGAAATATCAACAAGGAAATATTATAGTGTTTTCTCTAAATTTCTAAATTTTTCTTCAAAAGTATTCGGCCCAATCCAACTCATACTTACTGCTAACAGTGTTTAATTGTGATGAAATCATTGCACAAAAATATTTTTACCATTCGTTTACGACGAATTCCACAACCGTCGTTTAGAGGTAAGACAAAATTGATATTCTGCTGTACATCTTTATCAATTCGACGGCACTCTTCTTTCTATAATTAAATAAGAGAAACTTTCGTTGTTAATGTTGCACAATGCAAAGTCCACATAATTCAAATCTCAGATATATTCCACAGCTATTATAATATGACAATAATAACAACTAAAATAACATGAAGCATATTTCAGTAGATATGAAAATACATTTCATATGGTATAAATGAGAAATAAACCATAATGCATTTTAAAATAAAGCCATATTTTGTATTGCAATATTGCCATATTTTGTTTGTATACTTGAAAAATTCCTTTTAACTATTAAAAAAAAAAAGTAGAATTATCAATGAAGGCACCATTTATGTGAATTGCTATGCGATTAATTTTTTGTGAAAATTGTAAAGAGATGAATTTTTCGGATTATTTTAAGTAAATCCATGAAATATTGCGTTTGAATAGAAATGAATTATTCAACCACTCTCCCCCATCTCCCCGCTAAGACAGTAAACAAAACGTGTAAGACCGTTGTCATATAATCATGTCATGAGGGTAGAACAATACCACAACATATTAACAATACCACTATATATATGCCAATTTCCTTATGTTTTTTGGTTTACTATGAGTGATGCTCTAATTAAAAGTATCCATTTATCGTAGCATTAAATAAATACCTGAAAGAAGCCTTTCGCATAGACATTACCATAAAACGAGTTCCTCGTGCTCATAGAGATTGAGATTACGCTATCACCGCAAGTGACGATAGGTGTTCCTGAAAATGAGGAATTCAACCTTGCAGAGAACAATCTTCCATAAAATGTTTCAAAAAGATTGTTCGAGAAATAAGCTTCTCTTCTCAGAAAGAAAAATATACTTGTCCGCAGCATAAATCTTCTCGAAAGATTCCTCTATGCCCTTAGGGCATAACGTCTTCACAATCACATTCTTCAATATATGGAAAAATAGAAAGAGAGAGAAAGCTTAGAGAAAATGGCCAATGCAAAAATTTAAAAAAAAAAAACATTCCCTACCTGTAAGTTCGTTGTCTATAGATGTCAGAAATACATGCAAAGGCTCGAAGCCAACAAGAATCACCATAAGCCAGCAACACCAACAACAACGCATCATAAAATGGTGCTCGAGAAGCGTGTCCAACAGTTAAAAGTTATAGATTTATAAATGGGCGTTTCATTCGTTTCGAATTTTTATTGAAATACAATTGTGACTTTTTTTTCAGCAATTCAAGTGTGCACCATTGAACCCTGATGGACAACGCAATGTGCGAGTCGGCTGGTAGAGATATAGGTGATCGAAAGAAGCAAGCATTCGTCAATTCAATAACACCTCATCGGTATCGAATGGTTATTATCTACAACCCGCAGCTATAACTATTATCTCGGTTGTCCACTACGGGTCCACTTAGAACGCGAGAAAATTATTGTTGAGAAGCGCCAATTAAATCTCTACAAATGGCGGTCAAGAGAGGACGACTTTCGCTCTCAATACGTTCAAATGTTAACGCCGTATTCGTGAGAAACACGTACGCTCTACAATACGGAAATAATTGAAATCAGATTTGTAGAAGTTATCTCAACTAATTCACAGAATTAATGCAAATAAATGCAAAAAAAAAAAAAATCATCACCTTGCAATCGTCTAGAATTTATTTAACTTCAAAGGACTATAAAATATCACCCTTAAATTTAAACATTTTGGGAAAATTGCCAATAAAATTGTAATATTTCACCATCGCTGTCGACTAAATAGCACCATCGCATACAGCTATACTTAAATCCTAACCCATATGAACGCGTACATATTCACTTTGAGAGCAAACTCAAACACTTAACCCGAATGATAGGTGTTATAGTCTACTACCAGGACTATATGTATATGAATCCGTCATCCCACAATAAATCGACGTCAAGATCCAAGATTACCAAAGGGAATCCATGATTTCCAACACACATAAATATATTTGTATCGATTAACCTTTAAATTGTCAGTGAACCACTTCCCCATCACCCGCACGATAAATTAGGTGCAAAAATACCGTATAGTATGTACCAAGGTTGCATCTCACAAAGCCCTCCACATACCTTCATAATCGGTGAACCACAAATTTTGAGAAACAGTGCAAGAAAGGAAATACCCCTCACCTACCCTATACTATGTCCGTCCCACTCTATCCCATGTTTACTCAGAAATCCTATTTTTCTTGATGGAGCTCTCACGAAGAAAACCATAGCGCCTAACCGAAAGAAATATCTTCCAACAAACTATTTCCTCTCTTCATGTTTTCCTCATTTAAACATTAAAAATTTTTTGTGAACATAATAAATTCATGAACAAGTGAATCCCTACTATTATTCACTATACGTTCCACTTATGATGCCGATTGTTGCCGTCCCTTTGCGCTACGAATCGTTGAGCAAATTATGGATACAGAATGCTAATTAAAACCACATTTTTATTCAACAGGATACGCCTCTCTACCACCCACATCACAAATAACAGCATTACGAGGCGACATTTATATAGACGGTCCTTTCAATTACGCCACTCTTTCATTTTGATGCACAAATTCTAAAAAAAAACCACGACTTTATTCACTAATTATTTATAGATTTAAAAAAAAACGTTCNCTTCGCAGAAAATTCCCTCTAGTTCAAATATCATTAACTTGAATGAATCCAAAATTGGCATACGAAAGAAAGGACTAAGACTAATCAGTCAAATCTGAGTTAAAATATATTCAATGTCAGTTCGATTTCGAATAATTTAGCGGTTCAAGAACGCTGCATACCATACTAATAGCCATCATATCAAGCCAATTGGTTTTTTGGTGACGCCATGACACGCTTACCTGCCACCTTCAAAAAGCGCATTTCCAGTCGCAATATACGCTTTTTTCGTGGATATTAAAAAACAAAAAACAAAAAAAAAAGACAAAACCATCAAAGCAATCATTAGCGAAGACAAAAAATCGAACCAACAAAAAACCTCAACATGCGGTGCACATAAAATTCTTTAGTTACTCTTAGAAGATAAGAAAATAACGAACAAAGATGTGGGCTTATTGAGGCACAAGAAGAAAACCGCTAAGAAAATAGCTGTAAATAAGAGTGAAAGAGATGAGTAGTGGGAACGCATACGTAGGCGATACAAAAAAGGGGAAAGGGAAAAGTGCTTATTGTTGGGAAGCTTAAGAAACTTGGCACACCGCATAAACAACTATAAAACAAGCGTTAATTCGCGAACCATTTCAAAGAAACCGAAACATATACATAGGTATTGAAAGGCCGACCAATCGCACTCGCACGGAAATGAAAAACAACCAAACAAAAAATTTATCGTAAATTCGAGAAATATAAAGGCATAACGAATGGTTCTGTTTATAGTGTTTTGCTTGACGCATGACCACTATCATGCCAGCCATCTGCGAAATGCTGACTTAACATGGAACACCTGATTTGTGTATAAAGCGGTTTAACCTGCGCACACTGTGGGTGGTGCGTTTTAGCTCTTATCTGCATACGCCACCGATTCGTTTATCGGCTGCTCGAATGATACCTCCTATCGAAAAACGATTAAAAAATGTACCGATCGCTAATTAAACGTCAAGCAAGAGGCAATGCATCCATGATGAGCATAAAAGTGGAAAATTTTGAAACAATAGCCATATGAAAGAAGGAACAAAGCTGGGCGAACATAGACCGTAACGACAGCAAAGGTGGAGAGAGAACACTGAAAGATGAAGAGAGGAGAAGCGAGTGTGCGAGCAGCGCTCCACAGCCGGCCTTCACCGACAAGCCATCGAAGCAACGATGTCTACTTCAACGAATCGTAGAGCTCTGCATCGGCGAGTGCACTATCACGCAATTCCGGTAAATCCTCCGCAATCACCTTAAATCATTGATTATATTCATCACATAGTGCTCAAAACATCGAAATATTGCAGCTCAACGATGCATTAAGTGGATCAACTTTTCGATTTTAAATTTTCTTTTATTTTTTAATTTTTGAATATTAAATATTCCCTGCATAGCGTTGTTTTTAATGCGAAATATGCATGACACATCGATAAAATAGTATATCATTCGACAAATCGCAATTCGCAACACATCGCTGCGTAATAATTCCACAGCCAACTTGCCGATTCGTTTCTTTCATCTTACATATTGGTTTTTCACTAGCAAATTCAATGTTCCACTCGCCTATTTTCTGGAAATTTTTGAAACTCACGTTTTCCAAATCTACACGCCTATCACTAGCGAATAGACTATTCGTCGAAAAATAAGGCAATCTTCTTTTTTTTGAAAAAAATTAAAATGGATTATTTATTATTTTAATCAGCGAATATTTCGAAGTACATAAATACTAATCTTTTTTAGATAATCGTTAAAAATATTGTTGTATAAAAAGAAAATATAGACATACCCCTTTCACGGTGTTCGCTTCACTCTCCTTCTGCAATTCATTTTTCAATTCTTCATAAGTAGAAGGCCGCTTTTGCTCTTCTTCTACGTAACTGTTCTCGTCTAGTATCGACTCCAGCATCCACAGCAAGTGGTCATTCCCAAAGATAGGCACCAAATTCCTAAATTGCTTACTTAGAAAGCCGCATAATCATGTACAAATATTAAACCTTCTCCTTCCCTCTAGCATTCTTATAACTACATATTGCTTTAATCATATAACCATATAAACCATATAAATATAAACAATATAACAACCTACCATTCCATACTACTCAACAATTTGATAAAAACCTATAACTACATTGCGATCAAGAACTCCAAAGCAAATACACGACACATATATGGAATAACTAGGCATTATCTAGGTATGCGCCAACGAACATACCATAAATCACCCCATTCCTCTCGTATAATGTTTGCGGTATCCAACAATACCATTCACATCTTCTTCAAGAAAGACTGCATCACAACCGTAGATTAACTAATCAAATTTCATAAACCGCGATATCTCTAGGTAATTTTCGTTCATCTACGATATAATAAATTATGAGTAAAAAAAAGACCAACTCTTCAGTATCCCAAACAGCTCTCTCGGGGAGTCCCTTAGCCATATGATCACTATCGGCCAAATGCTTCCTAAGTTCCTGAAGCGAACCGAGATCGCTCTTACCACAAACGAAGCAAACCGCGTTGTAATTCTGCTTGCGAATGAAGTTCAACATTTTCATACGCTCATATGTGTTTAACTTTTCCTTTTCAATGATTCCCATTATGTCGAAATGATGTTTTTCCTGTAAACATTCACATCTTCACCACAATCGACGTCAGCCATAAGAAGCAACCAACACTGTTCAACCGATATTCGGTTATGAGTACCAACAAACTACGACCGTCACAATATTCTGCTAATTTACTTCAGCGGCCATTGCGTGACCTGAGCATCGAGCATAGCTGCACGAATAGAAACTGAATTTCGTTTAAAGGATTTGATGGAACGATAAAGAATTGATAGTCACGTATTTCTAGATTCTCAAAAGTGGGCAGTGCAAATCTGTTCGGATGATCAACGCTAACATGAATGAAAAGAAGTATGAAAGAAGAAAAAGGAAACTAATTTTCCTTGAGGAATCGCATCAGTGATGCCCTACAGAGAGCTTCTATAGAGGTAAATATCAAAGAAGTTAAATGAGTGGACAGAAGCAAGGAACTGCATCGCAATGCCCTTACTGCAAATTGCCCTTCCTGCTACCTTTCCTCTCACACCCATCACGTTCTGATTCTGTACCGGTCAGACGCCAACAAAAACAAAATCAATGGTCAGTTGTTGCTCCTATCGACCATAGAATCTGTTATCACCACTGTTAGTACTGAAGGTGCAAAAGACCTTGATATGTTCTAGAAGAGGCGCCGCAAGATCGTTGCTCTCCTCGCAGAAGAGGCACACGACACGCGTCTGCTCTTCATCGAGATTGTCCTCTTGCCATTCGTGCCACGAATCCCTTCAATATGGCTACAGGCTTGGAGATTCATATATAACTTTTTATAGACTTTTCGTCTTACTCTTCGAAGCGTACACATGCTCAGAGAGAAGTGTTCAGCCTATCTTCTAGCAAAAGTAGAAAATTGGAATGAAAAAGTAGAAAATTGGAATGAAAAGATCCCTGAAGATAGCCACCGTTCATTTTCAAATTAAAGTTTTCTACCAAATTTGGCTATAGGCATGCTTCAAATAAACCCAATCTCACAATCGAAGTGCTGAGTCAATAGCTCCTAATCAAACGCGATACGACACCCGGTGCCACCGTCACTTCTGCTCGAACACCTCAAAATAAAAACCGCTACCCAGATAAACTATACAGGTAATACGTTAGCAAAACAAATTTTCTTACAAGTTAATTTAGGATAAAGCCATACTAAACTATTAATAACACATACTTTAATGAAAAATCACTTCTGAACGAAACATAAGCATCTGCACACCAAAAAAAAACAAAAAAAAACTGAATATCTGATCACTATTGGGTATGGCACCTAAAAGCCAATCCATGATACCTACTTGTGATCTAACAGTGCAGTGATCGCGCTGACCCGTATAGTGGATTCTCGTTTACTGTTCTTCAAATAATGTCACTGATCGACTTATGTACCCTTGTACCACCCCAGGCGATAAGTGGAAGCCTATATAAGTGGGCTTCGGCCCGTCTATGTGTCTTTGGTTGTACTCATGACTGGGGACCGTAATGCTCTCCCATAAACTATCTCCTTTGCGCTCTAGCATATCGGCATCGACAGATAGTTAACGTTTCCTTCCCTCTTGCTGCACTGAGTCCGTCCCAACACCACCACTGCCAATCACAACGGTTACTTATTAGATCAAAGACTTACTCTTCTTCCTCATCAAAAACTGCTTCGCTCTATTTTATCCACTTTTTTACTCATTAATCCACATTACTCATATGTTCAGCTGATTATCACCCACTCTTTTATATGCAGCATTTGTTGCCAGGATGAGAAGACATTCTTTTATGGGAATCGTCCTTCATCAAAAAAAGATCTACAGAATACGGGACTGAAAAAGCTCAAAGAACCTCCTCACGATTTCCAATCTATAGGCGGCAATCAACCAGCTCCCACATGCATGAACCTTACGTCGAAATTCCGAAACACTTCATCCTCTCAGTAAATAAAAATGCATAAATTTTTTCAAGTAAATTAAATGAATTATAACCGATGCAAAACGATCTTTGCTTTTGCTCTCTCCTCCACTTCACTTTATGAATCGCCATCACCCCCTCCCTTCCCCACCTTCCCAATAAAAATGAGGTTAATTTATATAATCGGTAACGATATAACACCCACACACATTTACAAACTCAAAATATTCCATCATTAAAATAAAAAAAAAGAATAAAAAAAGGCATACGAGGTAGTTGATGATATAGAACTTATCGTAATAGTTGTTCTTTGGGTTCACCTCGCGATGGTTTCGTTTGCGCATATGATCCATCAAAGTGTTACGATCGCTGAATGTCTTCTCGCAATAGATACACTCGTTTCTGAAAATTGCACACTTCATCTTAATATAACAAACCTTCCATATCTCTCTATTAATATTAGCGAAAAAATTATTGAGAAAGGTTTTATAGAATCAGCTCGATTGCTCTACACAAACACTTCTTTCACAAAAAAAAGATTAAAATAAAATAAAAAATAAATAAATAAAAAATCCCCTATTCAATTTCCACCTCAAATTAAACACAGCTAATATCGGTAAACCAAAAACATACCCGTAAGTCAACAATCTCTGCTGAACAGCGACATAAATCCACACAACCGAATGCTAAATGTGTCTATCTTTTATGTTAATCGCAAACAAACTAAACAAAGGATGGAACCACCAAAATTTTATGCTGTCGCATGCAGCTTCCTTCAACATGAAACGTATATTCCCAACATTACCTAATTAATCCAAACACTACGGCACTCCTCAATTGCAAGGAATATGGAATACGTAACACACCTTCAGGTGTGGTAACAAGTGAGGGACGTAGCTATAAAGCTTATTTCCCAGTATATACGTCTTTGCGGCATATGTCATATATCCCTCGCAAAATAAAAAGCATACCAACAAATAAACGAAGATTTATTTATTAAATCCTTAAATAAAAAGTCCCCTGAAATAGAACAGCGGAGGCGTAGAATAAAACAGTTAGATAATGCAAATACTTGAGAATGATACGCTTAAAGATGGAATAAAAACAGAACCTGCAGAGTTTGTCCTTCAAGTGTTCGATATATTCCTGCACGAATACTGAAATAATCATGCATTAAAATACAATTTACGCAAAGAAATTATTGACTACTGTTTCAGGTTTAGTTCCAGAAAGAACTGATCCTATCCTTCTCTCTCGTCCTCCTTCCTCGAATGTTACAAATTTCTTCCCCTCAAGACTCAACAACTCGTTCGTCTCAAATAAAGAAATTCGACAGTCTAGAAATACCACATAGATACATCATCTTCAGTGTGTCAATTTGAGCAGGAGGCACTTAGCTAGCTCTCTAGCTCACCTTCAACCTGAAAGATTTCCCAATTCTTACCATTCACTTCTGATTATGTCTCTTTAAAAGTTTTAAAAACAATTTTTGAAGCAAAAAACTTCCTAATCCAAACAACATTCCCATAATTCCAAAAAAAAGTGAAACTACAACCTACATAATTCCTTCAAAATAAAACCCCAAGAAGGATTTAATCCATAAGTGAACCAACAAAGATCCTTCAGGAGTAATTAGCACACTCTTCCCCTCCCACCCCCCACCCCCCCCCCCCTCTTAATTATGGCAGGGTTTGCCAAAAGTCATTTCTGTTAGTAAAACACCCCAATTCCAAAGCGGTAAGAAGAGTTTGCAGTACTTACCGAGGTTATCAGGAGACCCGAGGTTCAGGTGGTGGATCATATATAAATGGTGGATAATCTTCGATCGATTCCCGCGAGCCGTATAGCGGCAGAAGATGCATTGCAGCGAGAAGTTCGCATCATCACGTTCACGCTGTTGGCATGATAACGCCTAAAATTCGCAATTGTTTTGCCAATCCAAATCAAATTCAGTAGTTCCCTTTAACAACAATATTATTAAAATAATTCACCATAGGCTCAGTTAGCGTAAACCCAAAAATTGCCATAACCTCATTCATTACATCTACGTAAGTACTGATGAGGAAGGATGACATCCACTTACGTGTTGCGAGCATGAGAGGTGAGGAAGATGAAACAAGAGGCAGTTCATCTGTTTACCTTCTTATACCTAAACTTATAAATTGGTACAAATCCACATTTATCTAGACCCCCATTTACATATCGTTTCTTGTGCGATTCCACATTCGTCAATTCTTGACTGCACCGAAAGAACCAACCGATAATTTAGGTTTTATTTTGCAAAGGAGAAAACTTTTAGTTTATCATTTTTGAAATTGCATAGAAAAGATTCAATGAATATTGATGAATAGATAAATATTTCATTATAAACAAACACTCCACTCATGATCGGAAATTTCAACGAGGAACTAAGAGACTCAGACGTCGATATCGAAATAAATCAAACATTTTGCAATGAACGATGTTTCTAAAACTCCGAGGAGTAAAAAGCAAGATTCCCTTTAAAGTTATAAGCAAGCATATTAAATCATTCATTCCATTCAGGCCAGTCTTTTTCGAGACATCCTTTTATGAGAGAAATTCAAAGATTAGGGCTCACTTCTTCAAGACGACGCATCGCAAGCCTCTGTCTAATAGAGTAATCTTCAGGCAGCGCCTCGCTCATCTCATAGTAATAATCGGTTTTGCCGAAAAATGGAGAGCCCTCTTCCGGAACGATCTTCGGAAATACCTTATCAATGCTCTCTTTCGCGAAACGTTGCCTCCAATATTCGACATACCTGCAAAAATCACTGCATAAATAAGAAATTACTTTTCTACTCTCACAAACATAAAATTTCTCTTCTAGGCATCAGGTAGCTGTGCCCAAAATAAAAGCGAATATCAACTTTGGAGACCAATAAAGACATATGTTGCATCAACAATTCCCTTTGAGAACATAAAAATGCACTGCTCTGTGTCATTGCTAGCAAAATAAATAAATAAATAAATAAATAAATAAATAAATAAATAAATAAATAAATAAATAAATAAATAAATAAATATAAATAAAAATAAAAATAAAAATTATTGCAACATCATCACAACACTCCTCTCTCATCAACATCTCGGCGCTTTGCTCTTACTAAAGCCTATCTCTTACTACACTTCTGCCACCTCTATTAAACGAGAAAGGTGCTGGCAAAAAGGCCCCAAGTATCCTGACAGCCTGTCAGTCGGATCACCAAAGCTTTAAAAGAACATCATAATAAAAACAATACTCTTTTGTAATACGGCTCATAAAAGAGTACAGTGAAAGGTTTCTCAGCTAATCAAATCACTAGAAGAATGCCTCTAAAATGCCACAAAAAAATTTCAACGATACGAGAACTGACCGTTTTGGATCAACGATGAGCTCCATCTCGATAACAACGATGTGGTGCTCTGTCAGAAGATGCCTGAAATAAGCAAATAACCTCAGATAGTTCGATGATCATTTAACGACTGGCTGATTGGTTCACTTTCGAACGAGAACAGTGAGTCGACTCACTAAAAAACAATTTTGGAAGAGATAATCTAAGATACCCAAATAACGGGTACGGCTACAATATTGCTACAATAGAAAACGGGAAGGAGGAAGCGAGAATAATAAATACAGGAAATGCACTCACTCAGCGAAGTTCGGAATCATGTCGGGAAGATCGAAGAAGTGCAGACAGCTGAGGCACATTGTTGGACCACCCCATTTCGGACTGCAACATTACCCAAATAACGGGTACGGCTACAATATTGCTACAATAGAAAACGGGAAGGAGGAAGCGAGAATAATAAATACAGGAAATGCACTCACTCAGCGAAGTTCGGAATCATGTCGGGAAGATCGAAGAAGTGCAGACAGCTGAGGCACATTGTTGGACCACCCCATTTCGGACTGCAACAATCAACCTCAGCATGGGAACACTACATATGAAAGACGTATCGTTCATCGACCATAATAACGATGCAAATTAACAGTGTAAAGCTCAATGTCAATCTACTTAAATCGATTGAGATCAACTCGATCATGCTTGTACGCCTGCGCAGATGCTACGCATAGGAAATCCCTCATTCTTCCGTTTCCCTCCCCCCGGGGGGTGGGTAGGGGGAAGGGGAGGTTGCTATATCACACCACATACAGCACCTAGCATTTCTAGTGATCCCCTAAGTATAATCGCTAACAAATATTCTACCGCACTACTTGTACCGAAAAAATGATAGCAGGCAAGAGCACCATAAATAGAACCCCCCCCCCCACTCCACCTACAAAAGCACTCAAGATGGCATAAACACAAACCTATAGCCGACAATGGGTACAGTTCCCGAAAGTGTGCGGATACGTCCCCTCGGAATTGGCAATGTTAACTTCTTAACGCTTTTCGACACTTCCTCATCTGAATCACTGAACGGCTCGTCCAATTCAACTGCAAATATATTAGATTCGCATTCCACACATGCATCTCATGCCATCACTACCATTAGCCAAAGCATCAGCACACACTGCATATCGCATTCAACTGCAGGGGATCGAGAGGGCGAGAGGGAACAAACTCTTAAGAAAGAAAGAAGCTCTATTAGGAAGAGTATAAATTAAAGAACATGCAATGCCAAAAGCGTTTAAAACAACGAAGGTGGCCACTTTTTAGAGCTATTAAAGATAAACTGAGAGCACATAGAAATTCCAATCATTTCCCTTCGTTCGTTGAAGTATATAAATTCTTTTAAGACAAATGTTTCAATTTATGAACATGCTTAGTATAAACAAAAATATGCCACACACGCATCGAACAATCTGCAGTTTTAATAGCTCTTATTAGGATGCATCAAGAAAACACCCAATAGGAAACGAAACATTTCGTTAGCAAGCAAAATCCGACGTTTTTACTATATAATTTGCAAAATCAATTAATATTAAAGCATTATGAAAGAGAACAAAATATATTGTGCTTTCAGACGCCTAAAAGCTTTCAAAACTATTCATCAATTATTGTAATATTTAGCTTATTTTTAATCTTTCACCAACTGATCTCCATATTTATAGCTAAATTCAAAAATTTTATGAACGTAGATTAAATCTAGGATTTTCTATACGTAAAACTCTCTTGGGAAATAGACATGACATGAAAAAAAAACCCTCATAGTTAGCTAGAAAATGATTCTGCTCAGACTTCCTTTCTTTCAAAAAGTTTTCTAAAGAAAGAATCACGTCATTTTCGATAAATATCGATAAAAATTGCGAGTAAGCGAAATATTAGAGGAAATCATCCAAAGGCTGCAAAACCATGCTCTATATATAGCCAATGCACCCAAAATACATGAGCATTAAGCCATGCCGCATTTCGTTCATCGAATATTCGGTACAAAGGGAATTTAAACATACGTTCAATTGAGCTTACCCCTCCACCTCCCCCATTTTTTCTGTTTATTGCCTTGAAAGCAAATAAATAAATAAATAAATAAATAAATAAATAAAAAAAAGCTGAGTTGATAGAAAGCAAAGCCGAAACGAGGTTAAATATATAAATTACTAAGAAAGCGAAAGAAAGATTTACAGTGGTAATCAACAATCCGTCGGGAAGGAAGAATGATCTAAACAAGCGAGGTTCTCATTTCCATGCTTTAATAAACTATTTGTAAACTCACAGTCATCGTCGTACTCGTAGCCTTCAGAGGTCATCGAATTAGACGACGTCTTCGTAGTGCGACGCTTATTGCTTGCTGCAATAAATTCATCCACATTACTTTCAATGTATTATCTTAATTAATAAAGTAATAGGCAAACTGTGCAGAAGCTATTATATACGTTACTTCCTTAATTCAGCAAAATACAGGCTCCGAATCCAGAAAGAAATTCCTTATCGGAGCAATTAAGTATGCAAATTTCAGGTTATTAAAATTTGTTGCCTCCTATGATACTGCAGTCGTTTCCCAAACTTCCTAAAGTAGTCAATTCCTTCCCTAACGACTAAACAAAAGAACGACTGCCTGTGCACCGAAGAAGGTAGAGAGGCTTCTATCGACCAATATTCGTTACTTCCTTCCGCAATACCGCAATCTAGTATACTGAATGAAAAGGTACGAAAATACATGACGAAAACAAGTTCTGCTGACTTTAAATAATGACAAGCAACGATAAGACAACCACAGCTCTCACGGTTTATTTCTAGTATTGTCAGGTGAATAATCCACCTTTCAGCAGCGAATTGTTTAATAGCTCATCTTTAGCCTAGATCGTTTTCTGCATCATATCATCTCTTTCATTGTGTAAACTTTTCCATCCTGCAACAACCCTCCGGTAAGAATACCCCCCACCTTTGACGGCTATCGATCTACCCTTAGCGATCTCTTAGGTGGGAACGTGACTGGGTCACAATTGCAGGAAAACTGTGGCCGCAAGGGGTGACCTTAACAGAGCCTAATAATTCGACTTTCTTCTCCGATAATGTCCCCACGACAGTTCCCAAAGTGGGCAACACTTCAAGCCTCCGTTTTGAGACCATTTTCAACATTGGCCTTGGCAATGTTAAATGCTCTTCTTTGGAGACCATTGAGATTCATCAATCGAACGAATGGCACCTGCTACAACACAAGTTGCGAAAACAAAATAAATTCGAAGAGTGAAAACCAACGGCAAAACGCACAAGTGTTGCATCGCTTGGAACTTCCGTTGGAACCTATATCTCCCCCTGCTTTATCATTGTTGGTTGAACTCGATCTTGGCTTATCGTTCTTGTCGGACTTCTTGCTGCCCACCGCACTACTTGTCGTGTTTCTTCGATTGTGATCTCGCCCACTGAATCGTCGCTTGCTCTACAACTTTCAACCTATCAAATAAGGCATCAAGGGCTATTTTCTTATCTTTAAATTAGAATTTAATCTCGGGGATGGAGGGGGAGGGAGGACCTCGACGTTATCATCGGGGGTATCTATGCTCACACAGACCAACATGAACCACCATTTGCAAATACATTGCGAAAGCCCCCCCCCCCCCTCCTTAGCCCTAGCATAAATGAAGATGCACCTAGTTGCAATGATTTTCTAGCAACCAGCCTAGTAAAGAAATAATGGAACATGAATAAGTACCGTTTAACTAGTTACAAATAATACCAGATCTTAATTTCAATGAGTAGTGCTTATCGAAAAACAATCTTCACTCCTCCCCTTTTTGCAAGGGGAAATTGTTCATGCACCCTACAGTGGGGCCGAATTATTGACTACTATCGCTTTAGGATTACCGAACACAACTTCATATAGAGAAAATATGTAAAATAACAAGTAAACAATCAATGATAAAATAAAAAAACTTGCTTTCGTGCCGGATAGAGATTCGCTGTTCCTCTGGACACCATTTCGATTCGTCGATGGCGTTTGGTCGTTCTTATTGACTGATGGATGTTCCTTCTTAACGAATGGTACTTGCTCGTTCTTACCAACCGGTGTTTGGTCCTTTTTCGTGATCGGTGTCTGATCTTTTTTGACGGGTGACGTTGAATCGTTTTTTGTTGGTGATGTCAAGACAGGATTCGTCTTGGTGATGGCCTTTTGCGCTTCGGCCACTCCTCCATCTGCCTTCGAATTCGCAGCCATTTAACCAACGGGTTGGGGCCAAATTGAGCGAATTTACTCACTACAATAACGTAACATATATGATTAATAACGTAGATAAAATAAGTTTCGAACAAAGTTCGGTCATATGAAATCGAAAAAAAAAGTGAGAAAATGAGTTGAGAAGGAAGAAAGAGGACAGCAAAAAGTGATCTCTATCTCGTGTATTTATTTTTATTTATTCCCTCATATTAATAAACTTCTATGTAACCAATATAAAATCATTAACAGATAAATGAAAGTTGTAGCGTGTGGCGTAGAAAAAAATCGATAATATTTCATCAACAATAAAAAAACACTTTAAAAAATTCAACCAAAAATTCTCCATAATATTTGCGGATCGAGCTACTACGCAACGATGCCAAAGTTTAATCTGAATCAGGAAGATAAAGAAGTGAGGGGGTTGAAGATGAATGGCAGAGGAGTGAGGGTAGCTAAACTGTAACTCTTTATTCGTGAACGGATCCAAAAAAAAATAAAAAATTCCTTGGAAGCATCAATCTTTTATTCAAACCTTTATCTTACGGTTGAAAACCGTATCAGCGGCCAACTGCATTCCTTCCAAGTACCTTATAAGATGCCAAATCAAAATAAATAAATCGCCAACATATTAACACATTTCACTCCCAAATGTTCAAGAAGGACACTATTTTCGGCATCTCTATACTCGAAAACATCGCATATTGGAGTCTAAAAGTGATCTAAGTGGACTTCCCGGTACTCCAATTATGCACGAACCCACATATGCACCCATAAGTCGTTGGAGGTACCACAACAGCAGTTGCGTCTCCATCAAGCAACCAAGCGTTGGAGACTTAAACCTACTCCTACCCAACACTTCTATTCGTTGTCATTGCTGTGCGCCCACCTCTGGAAGGCGCAAATGTCGTATAGTAGCTACCGGTTGTAGCTATCTTATATTAGGGAAACGTCCCCTTGTAGTATGTTGGTTACCTAATGAATACTTGAATGCCACTTACTACAAGGCAAAGAGCGAGGGAAAATAATTGGTAAACACAAAGCCACCTTTAACTACAGCTTCATGCTTTCAGGAAAATTTTAAAATTGTGGCATACATCGCAAATATATACCGTTCGAACACTGAGCAAACAGGCAACACAACATTTAAAAAAAAAAACGGATTTAACGTGGTGGAAAGCGATCTACTAAGTCAGCAACTGCAGAACTGCAAAGATCAACTAAATGATAGG
>QEWY01001368.1:35183-77089 GCA_006503575.1 Baylisascaris schroederi
TATATGGTTAGTGAAGATATTTAAAAAAAAATTTTTTTTTGCCCAAAATATTTATTATTATTTAATAAGAAGAATAAAGAGCAATTCTCAGTACTACATTGTTTAAGAAGATTCAAAGATCGAATTTTAATGAAGAAAATTATGGCTTAGTATTCTGATATATTTCTCGATCTTTTATAAACAGATCGTCGTCTATGAAGGAAGTCAAAACGTTAGGTATCAGAGAATGTGTTGCTTAATTTTTTAAGGACGATAGTTATACGGCAGTAGATTCTTGATTGCTTTCTTATTACGTATTGGTATAGTATCGGTTATTACGTATTGGTATAGTATCAGTATACCAGTATCGGTATAGTATCGGTTATTACGTATTGGTATAGTATAGTATCGGTATAGTTATACCGTTGCTATTAACATCGGTATAGTCGCCGATTGTCTTTTAGATGGCGTTTTAGATTATCAACCAAAAATAGAGGACTATTGATTTGATATCCGAAAGAGATATCATTAAGGGATCAATGACAGGATTTGTTTGGCTATCAGCTTATCATTCTTATGGTCATTAGCACGAAATTTTTTTAATAAATGATTTTAAAAAAATATTTTTAAGGAGAACAAGAGGACCAAATTTGAGTGTGGAAGAACGTAGTGTAGAATGCGATCTCATGAATCCCACATCGCTATGCGTTAATTTCACTCGTGCTTACGTAGTACCGGGTACACAATTCGAATTTGCCAATGGAAAGCTTGTATTCATTGTGCCGACTCAAACATCCCTACATCGATTCTTCGTACAAATGCCGAAAGAAGATCCTTCTGGAATCGTATGTTTGCTTCCTACTTGTATTTTTTATTTTTTATTTTTTTAATTTTTATTTTTATTTTTTATTTTTTATTCTTTATTTTTGAATGAAGGTAGTGGGGTAAGATGAAAAGATATGGGGGAACGAATTTTTCATATAAACGGCAAAAATTATTGTCGCCGCCATGATGGAATTCTTTGTTTTACACAATGTCTATAGTACGTTTAATGAATTTTAAATTGTTTGACATAAAACTGACTCGGTTATGGCATTTCCTAGAGTGCAATCAGGCTGGTTACATCGAAAAGCTTAATTCGGCAATTTTACAACAGTTTTACGATATTTTCTTTAATAAACTTCTATAAACTGTAGAGCTAGTTTGGGATTTCTTTATAGCAAAATGTTCGTCATTGCCTCCTTCATGTTTACGTTCGATCCTGAAGCAATATTGCAACATAAATATCCTGTGTTCTTCTCATTTACTTTGCGCAAAAACTGAAAGCCACATCAGGTTTTGTGGAATTGAATCGTCGTTCAGAAATACTTGCGAAGTTGAGATCTTCCCAAATTATACATGGGAAGTTAAGATCTTCCCAAATTATACATGGGAAGTTAAGGCCCTACCAAATTACGCATGGGAAGTTGAGACCTTCCCAAATTATGTTCAGTTTTTAATTCTGATTTATAAGAATGAGCCTGAAGAACGAAAGTGTACGGATATTTTTTATCATCCCATCCAATATTTCATTGACATCGAGGAAATTTAAAAGCAAAAATTGCTTTGCTGGATTGGTGCACGACTATCGTATGGTAAGATTAGAATCTCAGCGTGGTTTCGCGATCTTTTTTTTTTGCTTAACTGAGTACGAAAGGTATAATGGCAATGGAGATCTATGCGGTTGATATATGTTGAAAATGTGATGATGCTTATGAGGACGCAGATCTCAGCTTTATTCATGATTTGTACTTGAGGTTCAGCTTGCCTTATTTAATTTTTTAACGGCCATAAACCCTAGCCAGCGAGTCACCATTCCCACTTGTACATTTCTTCTCATGCCTCCCTTCCCTCCCCTCCCCTCCTACCCCCCTCCTTCCCTTCCCCTTCTCATCATCAGCTCTTTAATAGCTCCGTTTAGTCTTCAATATGATTATTTTAGAAGCGATCGTTTATTTCACAACTAGAAGAACAAACACCAATATCACTCTACCATGATTGCTATGAATTGACTACACAAGGTTGTGTATCTCGTGCAGCCATAATGCATAGCACAACCGATGGCACAACTGCGGCATGCTATATGGGTGATGGACGTATCGTTATGGTACAAATGCGCCACGTGCTTGGTGCAATGCCTGAAGGTTTGAACTTTGAAAAATTCCTTTTTTTCTATTATTAGCAATTAAAAGTTGAGAATTATGTTCATTTTTAAAGTTGACAGATAATTGGAAAGTTTTGGAAATAAATCTTAGTGTTTTTTCTTTGTAAAAATATTTTTGGCAGAGAGGATTTTTTATGATGGGCGGGGGGGGGAGACGGGGAGGGAGTTGAAGGAATGACATATCGGCTGTCTAGATGCCAATAAAGTCAGCTATGGTATGAAAATAGGTGGTGGTTTTGTGGTGCAATGTTAGCTATGAATAAAAGAGAGAGATTACAGTTGTATTTTAAGAATAAATGACTATCTAATTGTTTGCAAAATTTTGTGCACTGCTGTTTATTTCATTTTACAATTGTTATTTAAATATAAAGCTGCAGTGATTGTTTTTTGATGTTGTTTGATGACCGACCATAGTACGTAAGGGTAGAGCTGAGGTAATGTGGGTTTTATTTGCAAGAAGTTATCGGCGAGTTTCCAAAAATGTAACATGCTGTAAGCTGGTGGTACTTGATTTGTAGTTTATCTCGTCATATCGTCGTTTTTTTGGGAGTGGGGGGGGGGGTTGAGGAGGGGACAGAAGGGTTAAGAAGCAATTTGGAGTCAAACCGACGGATGAAAGAGGCGTTGTTCGTACCCTTCTTGAGCACTAAACCATTTCAGTATCAGACATGAAACCAGCTGATAATTGCTTCTTTCCAATTTGAGTGAGGTTACCTTCAATCTTAACTACGGAAGCAAGCATGTTTTGAAAATCGCAATTGTTAGGTATCAAACGGTGTTCAGCTTAAGTGAATTTGCCGAGTCGACGTTTGCTTTTCTATTTCTTTCCCTACCATGGTCAGCCGGTCGATTTTCCTATATGGAATTCAGAAGGGAAGGGGGGGGGGGGTCGTTAACTTGAATTAAGGCACCGCGCTTATCCGCAAAGACATCTTTCCCTAGCACTTCCAGTCTCCTTCGTCATCTAGTTTACGTCTCTATCGTTTTTCAAGATTATATTTATTTCAGTGACAGAGAACATTATGAAGGGTGATGGCTTCCTTCATCGTATGATGAAATACAATAAGGATCGTTGTTTGGCTGCAATTGCACCCTGCAAACTTGCAGGACAAGCGTTCTTTTATGTACTCTTCAAGGACGCACATCTGCACGTCTATTCGGTAAGTTCTGCCGTTGTCGAATTTTGTACTTATAAAGACATGGTAGATAAGAAACCACTATGCAACATTTTTTCGGAGGCATGAGGGGGGTCGTGGGAGGGGGGATACCCAGTTTACTCTCTTTTTCAGGTCTGCAATGGCAAATTTCTTCGATACCCTTCCGTTGGGTTTTGTCAGCGGTACCATTCAATGCGGCGCCTTTTCATCGCCTCTTCCTTCTCGCCGTTGAATAATTACTATGAGTTACCTTTACAAATGAGTTATATGGGATGACATTAGTTGAATATTTTATTTTCAGAAAACGGGCAAAATCTTCAGCGATGATTTGCCGAATCAATTCGGTTGTGATGTATCAGATGGCGGCGAATTAGGTTATATATTTCTTTATTTAACAAATAAGCTTGCATTCATATTCATTGCATTATCTTGGATGGTAATTTCTTATTAAAATTCTTTTGCTTTATATTCGGATGGGTTTTATTCTATAAGCAATTGCGTAGCATTTAACAATTTGCAGATCATATTGAACCATGAAGAGAATGGGGTTGAATGCGTTATTGTTGAATGAATACGTAATAGTGATTTGGGATTCGGGTGTTGCAATCGTTTTTATAGGAGTATCAAATATTGACGGTGTAGTGGGATTATCGATGGGTTTATTTGATACCATCATAAATATAAAATATGAATAATCATTGCTTTGTACTCATTAAGAAAGGAAAATACATCACCATTGCTGCACATGATGAGCATGTTTTGTGATCGTTATGTAATTGGATTTGCGATTGAAATTAATCAATAAAATAAAATCAATTAATCAATAAATTTTCGACCCTAAGGAAGATTTTTTCAATTTGAATAGAAACGTTGTTTTCGACGTGGAGAAGGAAAGTAATTTGCGCCCGTGAAAATGGTATCACGGAAGGTGATCTCGATGGTCTCATCGAAAACTGAGAAATTATTTCCATCGCAATATCATTAAAGGTTATTGGATCCGCGAAGAATTCAGATTCTTCGTATCGCTGCTTCTGTTGTCGAAATATTTCCACCTATTTGATTATGTTCAGTTGAGGCAATTGACTATTTGAATTGTTTTGTTTTTTTTTGTCTTCTTTTTTTGTGATGAAAAACAAAAATATGAAAGGTAAATTTCAGCGACGGCGATCGATTTAAAGGTGCACGATTGTGGTGGAAGAGTTTATGTGACAGCACAACTTCAAGGAGATTGCAATAGCATGGTATGAGTTTTATTCTTTTATTTATTGTTAAAGTAGAGGAGAGCTTTGTTTGTTCGAAGCGATCCAGGCATATACCCTGCACTCTGAAGTGGAAACCATCGGAGAGTAGGTAGAAAGTTTCAGCTTCATAAGCGAGAACTTGCGCTTTCTAATGGATATTGGGTGGCATTAGGTTGCCACAGCAGTTGGCAGGGAAACGTTTTACTGAGGTCCAAATATGTTCGTTTCCTTTTATATGCCTTTGTTTCTTATATATTTTATAGTACGTTATATCTTTATCATTTTATTTATCGTACACCATTTCCGGATTTACAGTACATATTCTTATTTATTGTATACCATTTCCGGACTTACAGTATATATTCTTATTTATTGTATATCATTTCCGGATTTACAGTATATATTCTTATTTATTGTATACCATTTCCGGATTTACAGTATATATTCTTAATTATTTTATATATACCTCACATGCTATTTATGTAGGAATAAATATTCTGAAATTGATTAAATCTGGTTTATGCATCATTAAGTTCGAATAATTCGATCATTGCCTGCTTTAGTGCAGTGACGATGTATGTATACGCTAAAAAGTAGTCATTTTGCAGGTTCTTATAGGTAATGCAATGCCGATTAAGACAGGTGATTACAGCGGTCTGATGGTACCATTCACAACTCTCGCAGTACCTAATGTAATTCCTTTGTTGGTTTATTGAGAGAGCAGTCGGCCACTTGATTTACTGAAAAGAAGAAGATTACCTTACGTAGCAAATGCAGTACGTAAGCCCATATATCGAGCTGATTTTATTCAATTTTTTTTTAAATACCGAAAAAATTGATTTCCTTTTTTAGAATTCAAACATGAACTCTTTGAATGTTTGTGTTGGAGATATCAGTTCGGTTGCCTAACATATATCTTATTTCGGGCAGATTTTTTGAAAATTTCTAAAAGAGATTCAAAGAAATTATAAGAGATGAAGAAATATTTATAATTTCAGGTCGATATAATCGATTTTGCAATGATAGGTCATGGTACAGAACTGAAAGTTTTAGCGCTTTGTCGCACAACAGACGGTCGACATTGCGTTATGACGGCTACTTTAGAGAGGTGAAATTACCTTTTTCTTCAAGATATGGTATCGTATGCTTGAATTTTTTTAAATTGGTTTTTTTAGAGAGTGGATTGTTTATATAATACATTCAACTTCCTAGTCGTTCTATACTTTATCATTGCTGTTGTTGATTGGCCACAAGGAATCGTTTTCGATTTCTTTGAATATTGATTAGTTAGGCAGCAATTAAATTCGAAATGTATAGTGATAATATTTTTAGTTCATCGGGTGCGATGATACAAGAATGGGAGGAGATATCAAGAGCACGTGCTTTCAATGCCGAAATCGACTGCCTTATGGCACAACGTCTTGGACCATGTGCAATGAAACGTTCGCGTATTTTCAACGCTGATAATTTTTCATTCGATGTGGTTATTCGCTCACTTCAGGTTCTTATTTAATCACTTTTGAATGTGATAAAGGAGTGATGTGTTGATGGTTGACCTCTCCTTCTATCACGCTTCTTCCCGGTATCTTTCCGAATTGAGGTGTGCTACGTGGAAAGAGAACTTGCAGCCTTTCCATTGCTCGTTGAAGATTGGGCACCCTATTTCCGAATCATTTTTGGGCTTTTCTAACATTTTTTCATGAATTCAGTTCCACCAATTTCTATAAAATTTTATAAAGAAACCTGAAACTTTTATTGAATTTCAAACCGTATAGGTGAATCGCTTTAATGTGTGTGAACGAAAATTTTTGGTATTAATTTTTTGGTACTAATTTGGTATTAAATGCAGTTAAACGTCAAGTTTTTTTTTTGCATTTTTTGCATTTTTTACAATTGCACTTAGGTTTCTTGTACTTAAATCCTATTTATAGTTCGCATGGGATAACACACAGAAGCCTTCCTTTCTTTTTTCAGCTCATTTGCAAACATCAAGCGAGTGACTCTCCGTTTCTGAAACTCGAGCACAATGATTGGAAAGGGCTAAGCAAAGCAGTCGATCAGTATGTCAGCTCACCTCAGGTATGTTTCATTGTTCAATCTAACAAATATTATTGTAAAACCCTTGCTTGCCTACGATTGAAAAAAAAATTGAAAATAAAAGTGGATGTAAGTCATAAACTATTGATGCGACGCTTAATTGCAATGAAGTCTTATGTCTTTGTGTCGATAGGGCAGCGCATTGCTTTGTTGGAGAAGTAACTCTGGCTTGAACTATTTTGAAAAGTTTGTTGTTACCACTAACCTTGATAGCCGAAGTTCTTGCTTATTTGTTTTTTAAATGTCATCTTTTTCAAAAATTTGCGTCGTCTACTATGTATTTTATTTCTATATTTCTTCATAGACGTTATCTTGTTAACAGAAAACTTTCACGTGAGGTTTATATACAAAGTCACTTGATATATTACCTAAGTATTGTATCTATTTTTGAGCGTTTTAGGGTGATTTATTATTATGTCAGACACTGAGGAATTAACTACTTTCAAATAGTTTAAGGTGGGAAATTGGCTTTGTTGTTCAGCATCGAAACTCCATTAGTTTTTAAATAAGGTCGCATATTCTATTCTATTTTAATTGGATGTTGTGATGCATTTTATATTCGGATGAATGTTTTTATGGGATTTTATTTCAGTTCGATCAGCATCATACGAGTCGTGAAGAACGCTCTCTGCTTATGGGGAACCGTAACAATGAGGTTCCTTTGAAGCGCTTTTGGACAGCACTCCAGAAGAATTGTGAACAACTTCAAGAAGCTGCATGCCGTCCACTTGCCCTTTGGCACTCGAATTCACTCGGTCTTTATGGCACTATTCAGCAGGTTTATATTATTGTTCATTTCAGATGTAAAAGTGGAGGGGGGGGGTGGGAAATGAGTCTCGAAGGTGTTCATCAAATATGAATATTAAATTATTTATCGATTTCGATTATGGATTAGTTCCATATAGATTTGAGAATAAGCTGGAAGCAATTACGTCACCAATCTTATTGCCTTAGATGATTTAATTGGATGTGATTTGATTAATGCTTGGTTAGATTTGAATAGGGGAACAGTGGCACAGCAATTACATGAAATGCCGCTTGTTGTAACTGATTTGCATAATGACAAACTTATCGATTACTGAGCTTCAAGTAGGGTTATGGTTATTATCAATATTATTATTATTGCATTTATAATGTTTAATTGTGAGATGAATATGTTTGCTTAAGGTGCCTGATTCGTTGAGTGTCGAAGAAATGAATGAGTTCTCTAGAAGATTCCCTGAAACGTCACGCCTCATCGAGGATGTGATTAGTAAATTCGCTGAGATGACACCAGTCGATTTCACTACGCAATGTATGATCCATCTTCATTTCTTTATTGCGAACGATGTTATTGATTCTTTTAATTACTATCGTTTCCTCTTTTTTGTTTTTTATTTTTATTTATTTATTTAATTATTTATTTATTTATTATTCAGTACGAATTCGGGTGCAAATAGTTCATATAAGCATATAGGTCGTTTCATATCCCACTGCTGTTGCCATCTGATTGATTATAGGGACGTTTGACGGTATGCCACGTATGTGATGAGCAAATGGAATGGGTACGTGCACTCATTGTCGGACGTTGCAAGTCGAAGGTGGTCAGTTCAGATGCATTGCAAAGTTGCATGAGTATTGCTGCCAGATTCGCTACCAATGAAATGGTCAGTTAAACTGATATTAACTCAAATTATGCTGGATTTTTTGAGTGGAATATATAAATTACTATGTTCTGTAGTCTCACAGGGTTGATGTTATGGGGGATTATTTATTTATTTATTTATTTGTTTATTTTTTTGAACAAGGTATGTGAGGTTTTAGAAATTTTTAAACTTCACTTGTAATGTTAATATATAGGGAGGGGTTTTATTTCTATGCCCCTTTTTGAGAGAGAGAAGGAACATTGCAATAGTACGCTGTTTGTGTTTTTATGTTTTTCTCTTTCCTTATCGATATCAAATAAACCACGATTATTATAAAATTAAGAGAAAGTAGTGTACATTGTGAAAACATACTCTTTATTTAAAAAAAAAAAAAATAAATTCCACTAAAAATAAAGTTTCTTTTTGAATTATGCTTTATTTCGCATTATTATGTCATGTCTTTCATTTTATCATTTCATTGACACTTATAGTACTAAAGAAACATAGATTTAAACGATGGTGTTGCTTGCAGTGGTGGATACACGTGTGCCTTATGGAGGATCGTTTACGTCGAGTCTATTGGCTGCATCATTACGAAGACAGATCGATGATCGATTAACATTCAGTCATCGATTGATTGCGTTCATTGCGGTTGCGAGAACAGTACTGCAAACTGAGGTTAATTGTTGCATTCATTTTTCAGCGGCAACTGAGTAATTTACCTACAATTACTTGAAGATATTGAAAGGTAAACGATTGGAAGCAGCAATTACCTATTCGAAGAGGGTAATTGTCGCTTCTAGGACATAAACTTATAAATTTTATGGTTTTGCAAAATGGATTCACAATCTGAAATTCCCGTGCAGACATCAGAATCAAAGGGGACACGAAAATTTCGGATCCTTCCATACATATTTACCAGATGCTGAGGAGGCTTGTGCACTATCGAAACTGATATCTGCGAGTATAAAGGAGAATAAGGCGAATGCTAAACGAATTCGTGGAACTCGATGAAGTTGGCAATTGCGAATGATTGAAAGTTGGGTGAATAAGAACTTAGTTGTTCCTCTAAGGATATTAGGAGTGGGAGTTCGTTATTTTGGTTATTTGAAGTTTAAATTCTTATTCACTGAGTCAAGAAAATTGTTTCTTAATTAGTTGTAAGCTCGTCGTTACCGATACACTCATAGATCATGAGTCGCTGGAAATGAGCTTCAACAACTTTTGAAATCATGCTCACCGGCACTTATCCAAAATTTTCATCGCTTGGAGCCTGGTCATTTGCGCCGTTTTAGTTGTTTTCTGTTTTTTTTAGTTGCAAACTTTAACCAAAGTGGATGGGATGAACGATCCTTTTCATCAAGGCTTTCTTCAGATCCTTTCCTTCTTTCCTTCCCCTTCCTCTATTGTTGTTATTATTGATTGACCAATTGTGGATTGCAGGAATTCATCTTAAGGAGGGATACACGTTGGGATACGACATTAAATATACACGAGAAAACGTTACACAACGTCAATCGGCAGTATACCGTAATGTCACAGGCAGCAGCAATCCGCGTGGCAAAGTACGTTGGTGGCCTTTAAATGTTTTAGCATATTCGTTATATTATATTATGTTTCTTTCTTATAGCTGAATTCAACTGCTATCGAAGGATATGCACATGCTAAGGTAACTTTTTTGTGTTTAATTTATGGAGTGGAATGTTGGTTTATAGCAATTTAGAAACATTCAGCAATGAAATGTGGAATGGTTTTAGTGAAGTATTCAGGAAAGGTGCCGTTTGATGTGGTTTCTTACTATGATTGATGCCAATTGTTTAGCATTTTTGAAGTAATTTCGAGTACCTAAACTGGTTGTGATCGAAGTGAATGTTTGTGGTTAATCTACAGAGTATGGTCACGCCTAGAAAAGACACTTTCCGGACATCGAAGGTGAGACAGAACTTAATAATAGATTCACATGTCCTTCGACTTCAGCCGCATCATATTTTGCAGTGGTACTTCGTTTTCAGTTGATTGCGGGAGTGGATTGATTATTGCGGGAGTGGAAGTGATAATTTATGAGGTGACGTTGTTTGCAGACATATTTAGACGATGATATGGAGGGTGAAGGTGAGGACGGCGATGATGATCTTGAAGAATCGATGCGCACCTCTCAATGGGGATCTAATTCAATGGCGTCGCCTTACTCGCAATTCTTTTCGCGTCTAATGTCAAGCACTATCGTCGCATTATGGCCAGAAAGTCCAGCCTTACTGCTGCCTAAATTCTTGACTTCAGGACACTATTATTCAGCTCTTCTGGTCAGTCTCTTTGTTGTTGCTGTTTTAGGAAACCCTTGATTAAAGAGGCTGATTTCCTTATCGAAAGCTTAGCTGACTATTGCAGTAGTCGAAATGCAAAGATTACATTCCTCTAAAAGAATATATAATGCGCGAATTCATGTTGCTGTGTTAGTTTGTTGATATAAACGCCATTTCGTAATAAATAAAAGATAATAAAACGTGGCAAAGATTAGAAATAAATGTAATACATGCGAAAATGCGAAAAGGGGGACCGTTCATAATGCAGGTAGCTATTTTTTAAGCCATACTTCCACATGTAAATTTTTGACATAATGGAGCATCTCATCTTTGATACGGTTATCTCTTTCTGTAACTACAATAACTGAGTCTTCTTATTCTCATTTTTTTTAGTAGGTTTCAGAAAAAAGAGATTTACTTGAAAGGTGTTTTTATGAGAGAGGAGATTATTCCATTAAAATTAGCTTTCTATTTTGCCAAATATTGAGAATGTATTTCCATTTTGTCCTCATATCTATAAGGAGTGGTTTTGAAACCAAAAGGAACAACGCTTTCTTAACTCATTTAGCAGAGATTCTAGTGAGGGGTGTCGATTGCAGTATAGATGTCGTTCATTCATCATCGTTGTACTGCAGTGCTTACCAAAATTGTTCATTGAGAAGAGATGAGGGGAGGGGTAAATCGCCACTCATTACCTGCTCCTTCTGCCTCCTATCTGAAACTTAATATAGAGATGGCCGAAATATTAACCTATATTTTTCAGGAATATTGCCAGTTGAATGAGCTTTATATAAAGGAGTTGGTTATCCTATCTGAAATTTAATATAGAGATGGCCGAAATATTAACCTATATTTTTCAGGAATATTGCCAGTTGAATGAGCCTTACATAAAGGAGTTGGTTAGCGCTTTTCGTTTCTTCGAAGGCGTCGCCTACTGTGGTCTTTCGCAGCCCGACAGAGTATGTCATTTATAAATTTAACGATATTCTAATCATCGTTTGTAAGTGGTTTGGGTATTTTTTTATCTGATCAGTGTTGGGTGGTTTATTGTCGATAATGGGGTGCATGATGTACTTGACACTTCCAAGGTGGAATGGTAATTTAATTTCCAAGTATCTAATAAAATAAAGGTGTACCTATATTTAGTCATACTTCTGTCTGTCTCTTCTGATGGATTTCGATATAATTGAGGGCTTTTTATGGCGATACATATGTTACCAGCAGTGGTTAAAGTTGTACACTTAGAAAAAAGGACTGATGATTGCGGTAATTGAAGACATATATTGGTACTTGAAAATGGGAGGAAATTTGTTCATTATTTTTTGAAAGTTTTGTTATTCATTCAAATGGAGATAGGCAGCTGGCTCGACTTTAGAAAAATTTTTGTGTGGATGTCGAAAATTTCAATTTTTTGCACGTAAGTATGAACTTTGAAAGTTCTGTCGATCTCTATTTCGCATGAGACTATCTCAGATCGAAAAACTGTGGAGAAGTTCTCATGAGACTTAAGACTTAATGACATTATTAGGTCTCATAAAATCTACGGAATTTTGTTTTTGCTAGCGCCAGTCAGATGGGGCCGGATGGTGAATTTTTATTATTATTGGATTGTGCAAAAGTTTTTTTCTTTTTTTTTTTGAGCGTTGATGAATATTTATTGCTAGTTTTCTTGGTATGCATTTCATACTCATTTACGTAGAACTTCATTTATTGATAAATGTGCTTATGTTATAGGCCCTTCATTCATTTCTGGACGCTTTGGATGGAATGGAACAACATGACGAAGCATTGGGAGGGGTGCTCTACGTATTGGGCGCTTCTTCTAAGCCACCATCGATCACCGAATTCTTTCTGAAGGTAGCATAGCTGACTTGGTTGTCACTGGTAGATGGGGATTTTCGGAACCGAAAAGGCTTGCTAGCAGTTTCAGGAGTTGCTAGATAATATCATTGTTGGAAGACTAAGATTATTGTGGATGGAGTTTACAATCTCATATAATGATGGTAGAGATTTCTTAGATGTTCTGGAGGTGCTAAAATGTTGATAAAACACTATTAAAGCTTTGATAGGAACATAATCGGTCGGATATTATGAGATGAATTAAGGTTGCTGATTTTAGCTCGTATATTAGACGATGTACTAAATTGCACGACCGAAGATAGAGAGACTATTAAAGCTTTGATAGGAACATAATCGGTCGGATATTATGAGATGAATTAAGGTTGCTGATTTTAGCTCGTATATTAGACGATGTACTAAATTGCACGACCGAAGATAGAGAGAAGTGACAGGATTTAATTAACTCATTCTTGTGATTTTAGCAACTTATTTAAATGCAAAATATGGTTATATGGATTTTAATTTTAATGCGATGACCATTGGTCATACTCTTGCCATATTCTATTTAGTGGAAGTGGCAAAAAATAATAAACTTTGATGTAGATGTAATTGTTTTGTTATTCATTAGCTAATTTTTATCCCTAATTGATTATACTGTATGACCATTCTCCCACTTGCAACTGATATTCTACTTGGGTCTTCTCAGTAATCCATTTCGAAGGACAATTGATGATTTTTTTATGACATGAGCAAAGAAGGATTGATGGTTGTATCGTTGATTGTATTGACGTTCAGGTGATGGCGATAATGGAGTCACACAACTATGGGGAACAACTTGTTCAGTTGGGTCGATTAGCATTGAGGAAATCTCTACCCGATGATCCACTGTTGGTACGCTTATTTTTATGTTTATGGCTAGATGTTTTTGTTATTTACACACAGAAAATTAATGCTGCAATGTGCAAAGCTGGCCTATTATGCGTCATGGCTCAGATTGTATTGAATTTAAAAGGTAATCGATGAATTTCAATTTTCGGTCGGGGTGATAGTGATCTAATACCTCGACCAAAGGTAGGACTTTACTAGCACCTTGACCTTTCTTCGAGAGATTCCAAGTAATATAATGCACACTTCTCTATTTCTTCGAGAATGCTTGAATTTTTTCGCTCTGTTGGAGTTGTCTTAGCGCGTATTCCTTTTGCTAATTGTTGCATTAGCAGGATAACATCCCCGGTTTTCATTCTATGATTTGTTACATGGGTAGTATTGAAGAATGTGGGTAGTTGGAGAAGCTAAATGCTTTCTTAAAGATATAATCGGCAGCAGTTCATTTCGAAGAATCTGGATGGTTTATTCCTTTCTGATAGCTAAGGGCGATCTATTTGTCGGTTGAACTCAGCAACGATATTTTTCCGGCGCAGTTGGTGAAGTGCCCGTCTGTTTGTGTCAATTGACGATTCAGAAGGCTGTACTAGTAAAATTGGTTGAATGGTGCGGGATACTGAATGTACTTCCTGTGTGATCATCTCTTGATCATTTGGTAATTTAATATAGTTTGGTTAAGAATTTCTATAACTTCGTTTAGTGGCTATGATGGTGGACGATGCGACTAATAAGTTTATTTCTTGAATAATTTTGGAAGTGACTTATATATTGCCATCAGAGTCTACGATATTTTGCAATCAAGTCTCAAGCTTGCTAACGTTAAAAGTGGTTGTTTAGCACTAAGCTGAAAAGTATATGTAGAATACATCTGTTTTATATCCGCTTTTTTAAGCCGACTATCTATACGACGATCTTCAAGCATGAACTCATAACTGGACGATTTGCGGATTCACTTCGCACACTCTTAGGGAACCCGTCGATCGACGATCGAAAGATGTGTCTACGGGAATTGTTGGCGAAATTGGTAGATGGCAATCAGAAGCGAGCACTCATAAATATCGATTACTCTAGCATGGAGAATCAGGTCAACTTTCTAGAAAACTACTTCTTCAGTCATTAGCTTTGCAGCTTGAAACAGTGGCGATGTTAACTGTTACGTTATTCGGGGATCACGTTAGCCAGCGAAAACGTTTTGTTCAGTGATGGAAGTTTCCTTTACATTTTTTTGATTCAAGTATTAAGAGCACGAGAGAGGGAGACGGTATTCTGGAAATTGGAGAGTGTAAGGTCGTTGCTATCGAGGAGAGAGGGGTGAGAATTTGAAAGGAACTCGAACGGAAGTATCAATAAAGTATTGCATCACATTTAGCTGTAAATGTTTGTCGATAAACGAACGGTTATCTCTATATTATGTTGACTTACAGGTTGCTAATGAATTTTTGATTTATAAGTTGATTTGCTCATTGATTTAAAGGTTATCAACATGTTGACAAGGTATAATATTTATTGGTTTACAGGTAAATCTGGTTACATGTGTATGCTTTATCTGTGGTTATCCAACTCGTCGATTTGTTTGAAAAAAGTGGTATTTATTAATTTGCAGGTTATCGATATATTGGAAGGGCGTGCACGTGCAGCCGATGTTGCTGAGGATGGTAGTCTTTATGATTTATTATTCGGATTTCATTTTAAAAGGAGAAATTTTGCGAAAGGTTCATTTTCCTTTTTCTTTTATTTATTCTGACGTAATATTTCGTTTATTTCATAATTTTTATTTATTTATTTATTTTTTATTTCCTCTTTTTGAAGTTTATTTATTCATTTGTATTTATATTTTTTAAGGATTTTATTATTTATTGTAATATTTATTTCATAATTATCACTGCGATTCTACCTAATTTTGTAGAATGTTTCCTATTGAATTCCTTTCTTTTTTTTTTTGCTGATTTGAATTACTTTTGAAGCATATTGAGTAGTAAACTTGAATATGAATGTTGCAGCGGCACTTGCAATGTTGGAATATGCGAATCGTCTGCAGAAAGAGCTGCAAAATCGAGATATTCTTTTGCGAAGGTGTCGTTGTTTAAGCGTTGTTTGCCAAACACTCTCTTTACTTCCAGAGCAATCGCGTTACTTAGCCATCTTGGCAACAAAGGTTTACTTTCTCTTTTTATGTTTCCATATCCTATTTTTTTTAATAGCTAAGTTACACATATTTACTTCACTTGGTAGTATTGGAAATTGATTTGATGTACTTATTTACTTTTCGTTTCCAACTTTTAATGGAGATAGACATAATTTACCGGAAATGAGGAAACATAGAAAGGTTTAAGAGCAGTTCTGGGGCACGCTTAATCTGTCTTGTAACCTGGAGTATGAAACGACATACCCAGTTTTACAAGGGGAAATACGAAATTTAGTCATAGATATAAAAGGAGAGCAAAATTTTGCTTCATTCATATTTGAACACTTACAGGATAACGCAGATAGTATGGACTCAAACGATATCGAGCAGGGGGGTTATGACGAAGAAGTTAGCAGTGGAAGTGGGCATTTGCCTGTTGAGACGGTGAATGGTAACAACAAATCTGCGGCGTCTTCCAAATCGCTGGTTTTGCTTAGTCTAGAAGACATCACGAAGGTGAGCATTACTTGTAGGTTAATTTTTGGTGTATACAGCTCCCCTTTTCTCAATTTTTTGAATTAAGGACTGTACTGATCGAACGTCGTTATGAAATTGGACACGTCTAACCAGTTATGATGCAGTTTTTTGTTTTCCATCTCGATTCCGATGATATCTAATCCGAGAGGTCTTCCTTTGGATATTGAAATAAAAAAGCGATTGACCATAAGACGAGTTCATGATGTTGCTTCTAAATAAAAATGTGGGGAGATTCATTGAAAGCACGAAGATTGCTTTCATAATGACCTGTTTATGGGCTTGGAGGTTAGTAATGCGAAGGTCCAAGGAGTTGAAGGGGAGCCATTTCTGCATGTCACGAGGGCACGTAGCACTTCTGAGTATTAAGTGCTGTTGTAACGACACATGGGTATTCATTTGCACTGCGGAAGTTGTGTGGGAAGGGGTGCAGGGCAAAGCGTAAAACGTTCGCAGCGAGCAGGGTTCGAACCTACGCGGGCAATGCCCATTGGATTTCAAGTCCAACTCCTTAACCACTCGGACATCGCTGCTTGTGTTAGTGCTACAGCACTCGCTACTATTGGCGTTGTAACGAGTGTTCTGTACTAGTTCAATTGAAATGCGCTGCAATATTCTTGCAATTGTTTCGTAGCTTTGAAGTGAAGGATGTTGATCTGTTTGAAGGAAGCAGCTTTATGTGATGCACGTTATGCGGTGCTTGAGGCTTCGTTGTCGGCTGATTCCCCATCGACAGCTTCATGTATTCCACCGTCGAAACCGGAAGAGGTGTTTAAAAAACTCGTTGAGAAGAAGCTCTTTGATCACGCGTGGTTGATGAGCAGGTTGGTAACATTATATTATTGGTTTAGATGTAAAATATAGTAAGAGCAGAAATTGCTTTTTTTTTTGCATGGGAAAGCGAATAATTGTAATTTCCTTTGAAGCCATGGTTTTTTGGATATTAGACGTTGGGAAAGAGGGAAGGATCGGTCGAGGAGAGGGGGGAGGGTGATATTGCGAATATTCAAAATAAGTTGAGGTATTGTGACAGTGGAAGCAGATTCGATATGGAAGCATTTTCCGATATGATGATAATCTGGTACTATATGATGAATAACGACGGTTTATTCATGGGGACAGCAATATTGGTACTTAATTTGCAGTATGTCAGTAATACGCAGTAGTTAATAAGTGAATAAATTAGAGTGGTTATTCAGAGTTGAGTGGAGTTTATAGTGTGACAAAAATTATTGCACTATGTAAAATATGCATTGCTAGTGATGGCATGTATGTTGTTTGTTTCGCTTCATCAATAGCTACAATTAGTGCAGGTGATGACAGTGAAATTGCTCGATAATACGGTGTTGCCCAGAATAAAATCTTCAAATATTGAAGAAAACAGATATTATCCCTCCGCTACCTTTCCCATACATCCTTCCTTGCTGGAAATTGAGCATTACATAGGGCAATTTATGGAAGAAGCAACAGTGGATTTGCTAGATACTCTAATGAAGTGACCAAACAGTACGGGCGCCTATAGCAAAAAGTGCTTTACAGATGTACCCAAAAGGTAGAAACGAGCCTTCTATCTCTCCCTCTCTTGCTTTCCCTTCTTCCCTCTTTTTTCAAAGCTTATATTCATTTTTGCTTTATTCGAATGTTTTGCAAGAATCTTTATATGGCAAAAAGATAGTAATGAAATCATTTAGGTTATTTTAATATGTCTATCCAGTCTGAATGTTTTCTGTGAGGGGATCATTGAATTTCTTTAGTTTTCGTTGAGATATCAATGAACTGTCGTTTTAAGGCGAAGAATACGGTTATAGAATGGCATCGTAGCGCTGTTGAAATCGTTTCTTATGAATCGTAACGCAGATTTTACATACTGAAATATGCTTGTAGCGATTGATTGTAGTGTTGTCTGCTTTAGTGCTAAATTGTAGTGCTGTGCATCGAAACAGAACAGTTTTTTTTCCATTTCTTTGACATTTAATTTTGAATATCTGATTTACATTTTTATATGGTGCCTTGGTTTATATGTAATGAATGTTGGTAAGTGAAATGATCGCCTTTTAATTTTGCAGCATTTTCTCTATTCCACCGTACACAATTATCGAAGCAGTAACCTATGAATGCATCAAGGTAGACGCTTCGCCCGACATTGTAGAGCCACACTGGATTACTATCAATCGAAGATATGTCGATGAAGTTGGCAGGTATCACTTGTATTTAATAAGGCTTTCTTTATTGTTGGTGTTTATTCTAGGATTGTGAAGGAGGAGACGTTATTAGTTAAGGTTGGTGGGTAGACAAGTGTTTGGGAGCGTTAAATCGCTTAAAATTAGTATTCTCCAATCTGAATGTTAAAAGTGCATAGGGAGCCGGTGCTGAGCTGAGACCGAGAGGTAGTTGTGAGAATATATATATATATACATATATATATATGTATATATATATATATATATATATATAACCAGAGTCGCCGTCACGTAAACGACGAGGTTTTGAGTGGTGCGGTATATAAAATTGCTTAGCCGATGACATTTAGATGGTTTTTTTTTTTCACAAATACTGTGGTGTTTTTGCTAGTATCGATTTTGCTTTCGGCATGTTGCAAATAGAGCTGCCTTTATCATCGGTTATGAGTACAGTAATTTAATCATAAGGAGCATACTGTAAGTATTGTAGAAATAGGTTATAGGGCCTAAATGGTAAACTTCTTCTTATATGTAATTAAAGCGCCCACTTGGATCGCTTGCCATCTTAAATCTATGTCGCTGTGATCGATCAAATGCGTTGTTAATTTATAGTGGAAAGGATCGACATTGGTCAATAATGCGTTCCTATGTGGAAATGGGTCGACGGTTGTACCCAAACGATTCACATATATTACGTAGTGCATCTATGATATTTATGCAATATGAGTGGCCACTACCGTGTTGGTTATCGACATTACATCAGGTGCGTTGTTTATCTTTTATTTGTTAATAAATTCTTTATGCATTAGGGTTGTTCGGTAAGTTAAAAGGCATTTAGCAGAGTAGTTATGCATTTATCAAATCGATAACAAAAGGAGGCACCCAAAATTCATACTTGCATACAACGGTCGAAAAATTCGATAGATTGAAGTGTTGGGGTCGAAAAAGCCGTTAATTATGCTCTCATATTGATTAATGTGTTCAGTAGTGTATCAAAATATTCATTAGTATTGTCAATGCAGGAACACGACGTGGGTGATTTTGTGAATATCTTGTTGAGCTTCGGTCATCTTGAATCGGCGCTTGATGCCCTCATGAAAGCGGTCGAATCGGCCACTGAGCGTCTTGTATCCGAGCATGCTCGATCGATTCTTCCATATACTCAAATCGATATGTTCTTCCATCTTGTTGCAAAGAATGAAGATCCATATCTAAAGGAGGTGAATGCTTCTTTCAAATATTGCGTAAGGACATATATAATGTTTAAGGACTATTCACGTAAGGTGCAGTTGGAAATTGTTCTCTTTTTTTAGTAGTTGAAGTTGGCAATAGAAAGAAAAGAAGCCTTTGAATGGGTTGGGCATTTTCATGAGACGGAAACGGGAGAGCGCAGTAATTTGACTTGGAGACGGTGTATCACAGTTAAGAGTACTTGGCTAAGCCATTGGTGCTAAAGGGTGTTATTAATAAAAGGTTTTCTCATCAACGTGTCCAAACTTTCTTTTTGTCGTCATAGAAAAGGAGCCATAGAATTGTTGCTGACATAGTGATATGGCTGATTCAGTATCACTGATTATTATCATCGATGAGAATATTGCAGATTTCAAAGCAGTTAACGATAAAATTGCGCATGTATATGCAACGAGTGGAAACGTTTTCACGACGCTGAGCATATCGTTTATTGCAGAGTGCATCGATCCTGCTGACGGTGGAGTATGTGTTCAGTGTTAATCACTGAAATAGCAATTTAGAGATATTTCATTGAATGAAAAATTTTATATTCCATTTGATCGGAAATTCTCCTTCATATTTTATTGGAATTTATGCGTTATTAGTTTCTTATATAAAGATATGGCAAAGGTTTACTTTCGATATTTAAATATAAGGAGACGTTTGCGGCTTTTATTGGCGTTAGCTGAACTTAGAAAAAGCGTTGGAATGTTTGAGCTAATTTTTCGAAACTTCTTATATTTTGATGTTTTATAAGGACGCTGTTATGCATCGAAATTTGATCGGAATCATATATTTCTTAGGGTACATTGGTAATGCGCTTTTAAATGAGTGGGAATGTACGAGTTGTCTATAATTCATTTAGTGTATTGTTTTTGAATGAACGATCTCGTTTAGAGTGTTCTTCTATAGTGTTTTAGAGTGTTCTACAATGTCTACAAAGAGTGTCTACAATGTTCATTTGTGTTCTGCGAAATTATTATGCATTCGTTTTTTAAATTGCACTATTGTTATTATTGAATTATTTTACCCCTAATCCGACGTTCCATTATACTTACTCATTGGTTAGGATCTGATTCGTGGATTCTTCGGAAATCGTTATAGAGAATTAAGAAGGGGATCGCAGTTGTGCTGAATAAGTTAGTTGTCTGTCTGTTGTCGATTTGTCTGTCATCGCAGTTGTCGGTATGACTGAGTTTTATTGGTTGTCAAAAAGGCAGCGATTATTTTCTATTGATTAGTTATTATAATTCGGCTTATGAGTTTGTTTGTCTGCCGTGTGGGTCTTTCATTGTTTGCTGTTTTGTGCTATGTAAGTGGTCTTCGCTGTTATATTAAATATTCCTCTTGAATTTTTATGAAGTTTTATTGTTTGTTTTGATGTTGATGTTGATTTTGAAATATTTTTGATGTGTGAGAATATTTTGAAGAAATTGTTGATCTATTACTGCCTCATTCAATTGTTCATTGTAATTTCGTTTCGTTGATAAATTTTTTTTCTCAAATCATTTTGCAAAATTTATTCGTTTTTATGTGATCTCAAATGTGAATTTTTCTAATTAAAAAAAAAATTTTTTTTTAACGTTTCATTTGGGACGATGCATCGTTCCACTCTAATCATAGTTGGATCCTAAAGGGTTTATGAGGAAGCATAAGTGATGCATAAATGAACATCCTTCAAGTCAATGAAAAATGAGCGAAAAAAAAGAGCGAAACAAAAAATGGCGAATCATTTAGTCATCATATCTTTACAATCGCAGAATACACGCAAAAGTTCTTGTGGTTTTGCTTTCATTTGATGTTGGTATGTGATGCAATCGGCATTATTTTTGAGTTATATTCATGGCATATTTAGACTGCTGTAATGTAATTTGTTGATAATATTGGGCATTTTGTCATTCATTCAAATAGAAATGAAAGGCGATTTCAGGATTGCAGTATATGAGACTACGATTTTAAGGGCNCCTCCCTTCCTTTCCCTCCACTCTAACTCCCAACCCCTTCCACCTTTTGTGGTTTAAAATGCTCGCTTCGAAACCTGATAAGCGGCACAAAAACATCAAACATATATATGTCCAGTATTTTCTATTATCTCTCTCTCGTTGAATCGAACTAATGGCCAAGATCGGGTTTTCCGTTTGTTTTTTTCCCGAACGAAGCATTTTAACATGAATAAATCTAAGGATATACGTCGTCCGTATAAGGGGAAAGACGGAATATATAATGTCATTCATTAGTCTTAATACTTGCGATTGCTTATTATTGTTTCGATATTTTGTTTTCTTATTAGCTTAGGTAATTTTTTAAAAATTTAAATAATTTTTTAAAAATTTTCTTAGTTCGTTGATTATATTATCTTTAAGATCTACACTTATCATTTTTTATTTATCATTATGCTTAGCTAATGATAAATTTTAGCGTCATTTTATTTATTGCATTATTTCTCAAAGATTAAGGGATGGTATAAATTAAATTTTAAAGGAGATGGATGTATTTCTTGGAGGAGATGATTCCTCAGATTCAAAAGTGAGTGATTCTGTGGCACCAACTGACGAATTTAGCAACGAATCAACGAAACTATCATCGATTCCAAATGAGGAAACAAGCTCAGAAACAACTAAAAAAGGTTTCCCTTTATGATTCTATCAAAATCTTTAGACGGATGATTGTATTATGTAAAAAAATTAATATCAACAGTTTTTAGTGGCGTGAATTTCATGAGAATATGATTCAATTTTCAAGGTGTTGATGTATATTTATTTCAAAGTTATTTAAATTGTACCTGATTTTAGCTAATATAGTTAACTACTAGTAGTGATTAGCTCATTAGTATATACAGCGATACAGCGCATTAATAACGTCTACGATATGGATTTGTTGGAAAGTGGCGTTCTGTTTACTGACTGACTGAACGCTAGTCTTTAAGCTCGTCAATAGGGGCATCGTTGTGAACAACGATTGAACGTATTTGCTCTGAGATAATCAAATGTACCAATGTAAAATGGGATGTTCCCGGATCTGATTATGTTCAACTCTCAAAAATGCGCCCAAATTTTTGAATATTTCCGCTCAATTTTGTTTCAGTTATTCTTCCACTATGCGTTAAGACATTTAATTCATTTTTTTTGCCTACTGGCGTAATATCGTTTCAGTATAGAAGTGGCTTCCTATTAATATGTGCGGTGTAATAATCGTATCCATGGTTTAGTGTTCGATTTTCGATCAAGAAAAGGCTAGAAGGGGAGGGATTCAGGGCAATGCCGTTTGGAGAAATGCTAGAGGTGAAGATGGAGGGCAATGTGAAAGCAGCAAAAGTTCTGACTTCTTTGTTTTCCAATTTTGACGAGCATCTTTTCAATGGGAGCTAGCGATATTTTTGCAGTCGAAATTCAATAAGTGTATATATTTGGCTCATTTGTCCCATTTTTTGTTTGCACAGTTAATACATATAGGAAATAAGCAATACATTATTGCAGCATCCGTTACAAAGCCCGAAGGGAAGCCAATCGTTAAGAGTGCCTCATCACGCGTTATAACAGCAGATACGACACATATGCATATTGAGCCAAGTCATATCATTGAATATGAATGGCCAGTTAAATCGGGGGAGCGGTTCTTTATACAGGTGTGCTTCAGACTTTTTTTGTTGTCAAGCGGTTATTTGATACCTTGGTTTTGGTGATTGCGGATTACATTATGGGTTGCTCCATCCAGAGTAGAGTACCTTTAAGTGGGACCTCAGGTCGATTACTTCTAGTTATTGCTTCTTTAAACAGTTTATGTTATCTGAGCTGTTGAAAGTATATGCTGATATCTTAAAAACGATGAAGTGCCAGATTTATAAAATTAAAACCTTCCGCTTCTCAGGAGTTCAATTTTACTGAGAAGGAAATATTAACACATTTAATGGAATTCCTATTTTTACGATTAATTTTCCAATTTTTCTATCAAAAATTGTGAATTTTTCACTACTAAAAGGTATAGAGATATGAGGACATTTTTCTAGTGCGTTAGTTCACCTCATCGACTAGTAATTGATGAGTGAATATGGAAATGAAACATTCCTTATCGATTAATGAAACTGATAGTTTTTATGGAGTGTGCATATGAATGCTCATATCCGAGTCACAGTGATGTTCAACTGCGTAAGTAATAAAGAACTCATAAATTTGAGTTTAGCCACAGCAGTCGTCATGAACAATGTAAGACGGGCTGGTGGGGATGGGGGGGGGGGGGGGGGGGAAAAAAAAAAAGGGGGGGGGGGGGGGGGGGGGGGGGGGGGGGGGGGGAGGGAAAGAATAGAACGGGACTCATGCAAAAATTTGCAAAACGTTCGAATAGCAAAGAGGCAGTCTGTGCAGCTGACCTTATGAAGTTGTGAGGGGAAAGGTCAATAGGTCAAATCGAACGAACGGGACATTGGATGGGATATCGAAGCATAAAAACCACGTAACGAGGCTCGTCGGAGTCGAAGTTTTTAGCGTTGAAAGATAGTCAGATATGTTTGGTTATAGGAGCAGATAGCAGAACTATTGGACGTGAAGTCATTCAAAAGGAAGTACCCAGATTTGAGTCGGCACACAATCGAAATGAACGAGAGGGAGCACTTGTTGGCGAACTACAAATTGGCCTCAGTTATCAACGAACATCGTGAGCGTTCCCTAATTTTTCCCTTGTAAATTCTCTTATAAGTTTATAATATCCTTCTTATCTAAGACCAAATATTAGTAATTTCATCTATGTGGAGTACCAGAGAAGACTGGCGGTTGGTAGTAGTAGGAGCGACAGTGCTATCCCCCATTTGTTTGAATAAGGCATATTATTAAAATTACTTGGGTGGAGTTTAAAAGTTTCGTTTGATTTTTGAGTGGAGTTCTGCTAGTGGTTTTCCTCATATTTTCTCGGTCGTCACGAGTTTCCCCCTCCTCCCCTCTTCTTTTTCACTATTAGTGAAGTTCAGTTGAGTTTATTCCGAAAACAGATTATTGACAGTGGTCATTACTATCGATTTATTTATGAACACTTTTATTTGGGAATATGGGAATATCAAATATTCGATCGAGCTGAATTTATAATAAAAAATTTACGTGTGAATGAGTCTTAATTGGCCAGTCTACGGATGGATAAAATGGTCAAGTTTCGAGCTAAGGAATATGCTATTTTACCATATTTGTAACCAAATATCCTCTTCTTAGTGGGTGGTCATGAATCTCATCGATTTGTTTATTTATTTTTATTTGTGTGATGATTTGCAGAAATGCATGGACTGACAGCATTGCGCGCCATTGAGATTCATGAGCTAATGGCAGCCGATTATCCAGCCATATACTCGGTACTCTTGTTTTTTATGCTGATATTAATTTGGTCGATTTTTTGAGGCAAGCGTTATGAGTTTATTTCAAGCTCCTCGAGAGGGATATATATGTTCAGATTGATGGAAGTGCTCTTTTTTTTTCTATAAAGGCGCAATAATATCCTTTGAGTCAATATTACTGAGCATGAAAGCAGTGTTCGTTCTGGATTTGATGGTGACCTCATCGCTGAGAATCACGAATTCCAATTATCGGCATTCTTTTTTAGCGGTTTTTATATTTTCATTACTGTGGATTTCTTCTCTAATTGTTTTGATTCTCGTAAACATAGAATGTAGAAATCAGGGGGGGGGGGGGGGGGGGGGGGGGGAGGGAAAGAATAGAACGGGACTCATGCAAAAATTTGCAAAACGTTCGAATAGCAAAGAGGCAGTCTGTGCAGCTGACCTTATGAAGTTGTGAGGGGAAAGGTCAATAGGTCAAATCGAACGAACGGGACATTGGATGGGATATCGAAGCATAAAAACCACGTAACGAGGCTCGTCGGAGTCGAAGTTTTTAGCGTTGAAAGATAGTCAGATATGTTTGGTTATAGGAGCAGATAGCAGAACTATTGGACGTGAAGTCATTCAAAAGGAAGTACCCAGATTTGAGTCGGCACACAATCGAAATGAACGAGAGGGAGCACTTGTTGGCGAACTACAAATTGGCCTCAGTTATCAACGAACATCGTGAGCGTTCCCTAATTTTTCCCTTGTAAATTCTCTTATAAGTTTATAATATCCTTCTTATCTAAGACCAAATATTAGTAATTTCATCTATGTGGAGTACCAGAGAAGACTGGCGGTTGGTAGTAGTAGGAGCGACAGTGCTATCCCCCATTTGTTTGAATAAGGCATATTATTAAAATTACTTGGGTGGAGTTTAAAAGTTTCATTTGATTTTTGAGTGGAGTTCTGCTAGTGGTTTTCCTCATATTTTCTCGGTCGTCACGAGTTTAAATAATATCCTTTGAGTCAATATTACTGAGCATGAAAGCAGTGTTCGTTCTGGATTTGATGGTGACCTCATCGCTGAGAATCACGAATTCCAATTATCGGCATTCTTTTTTAGCGGTTTTTATATTTTCATTACTGTGGATTTCTTCTCTAATTGTTTTGATTCTCGTAAACATAGAATGTAGAAATCTGATGGCCCCTTTCGATATCATGCAAGAAAGAAAAGGGGTGTCTAGCATTCCTGAAAGATCTCGATTTCAGGAATATCAGCGTGCAGCCGCTGACAAAGTGAAACTGCAAATGGCCGAACAACAAAAACAACTCGATGCGGTAGGTTGCCATATGCCGTTAAATCGCTTCACTAATAATATTTCTTATTCGGTTGTTGTTGTGGTTGCTGATTTAGTAATTCTGTTATGTTAGTATTACTCATCTCCATCAATATTAAGAAAGTTTGCATTGTGCAACATAGATTCGTAGATTTCAGTTGGTGCATATATTAGGTATGTTGCAATCATTCAAGTAAATAGGTTTATTTAGAAATGTTGCAGATGTGATTATACAGGCTGAGGTTTGTTTACTTATTTATTGGTTCATATTCAGTGCACGATGTATTTGCAGATAAAATTTGACACAAAGAAATTAGAAGAACTACGCAAGAATGCTGTGCAGAGTGCGGCTGAATATAACGCAGAGATGAACTCTATTAAGAAAGTTGAGCGACGTCACTTTTGGGATATTCAAACATCGGTGAGTGCATAAAGATATACCTGTAATTTCGAGCAGTTTTTTTTTCATTTTATTCACCTGTAATGTTGCAACACCTGTCTTCATGCTAATCGTTCGCCCCGATTTCAGTAATTGCAGCCGTTCGTCTCAACCACCTGCTTCCGTTCATAGCACACAATCGTGGGTTGACATTTAGGAATGCATGCGCCTGACCTTCCTTTTGTGGGATTATTTTTTGCTTAGGTGCCTGTTAATGTCTAGATGAGATACAATACCTCTAGCGCACGTAGAAACCTAACAAAATGTTTTTGATTTTTGGTATATATTAAACTGTTGGTATTGGGGGTATATTTGTTGGTGTACTGTTGGTTTTTTTCATCAGAGCTATAATTTCTATGGGGTTGGTATGTGTTTTTCCGTGGGATGGGTATATTTCTGTTATGTTTCAATATGGTATATTTTTTTCTGGTGCATTTCCAATATGGTATATACCTTTTGCTTAGCAGCCACCAAAAACATGATACTAAGAGGAGTTTGTTTTTTGCAGATAATTCAGTCTCCCAAAAATAGGTGGCGTCGACTAACTTCTGAAGCTACACGTCCTGGACCATACCCGGTTGCGCTAATCAGTGGCCAGTTCCACCAGCACTACAAAAAGTTGGTGTTTTTATGTTAGTTATGTGTGGTAATAATGCGTCCAGTGAATTGGGCTTACCTCCACTCGCGTTACCTTTCGAACTTTTCCCCGATCTTCAAGTAAACTTTGGAAGCGCATTTAAAAGTAGGGGAAAGAGTGTGATGAGGAATAAGTGAAAGCAGTGTGAATGTCTATTGTAAATGCGAAAAGGTACTACTAAAACATTTTTATTCGTATAGGTATACGCCGTTTTGAAAGATATTTTAATCTTAATAGTTGATGAATGGTTTAGAAAATCCTAATGGGCCTTTGGAGGGTTAATTATATTGCAATTGTGAATATTTGGGTGACAAAGAGGGACACTTGAAGTTATCTTCTATTCTAGCTTTTCGGGAAAAACATGTTGGCATTCATTGATGGAATCATAGAAGTAAGTTGCTTTATATAATTATATTATTTCTGTAACCGATGAATAACTTTCGGAAATTATTTTAATTTTGTACGGCATATGCTGTATATTATTTATTTTATTGTGCATTTGATATTGGATGCAGTGATGGGAATGTTTTAGATTTGTAGTTTTAATTTACTTTTCCCGATGGGTATCTTTGAATGGGAAGGTTGGAAGGTGATTTCTGAACTTTCCTTCTAGCGAAAGTAGGCGTTGTGTTGAATAGCGATCGCTGCCCTAATATGAAGCATGCATTCCTTACGTGTGATCGTATTAAAGAAAAATGAGATGCTTTTGTAATATGGCTTAGAGAGAGTGATTATGATGTGTTAATTTAATGTTTTATGGAATTTTGAGTTTATTTGTATAATCAATCAAAAAGATGACGTTGCCAACTTTTGTAAACAATGTTGGCTATTAACATGTGGAGATGATGTTAGTTTAGGCAACCGGAAGTCATCTGATTATCAAAAAGCAGTTGTGAATTATCGGTTGGCGCTATTTTACCGCGATTGTCGGCGTTTTTTTTACTTATATGCATCAGTCTTTCATCAAGCCATTTGCATATTTAATTAGGTCTCATTTACTCATATAGTTGCTACGATAAACAAAGCTCTGTACCAGATATCAAACCAGCCGATTATTTACAATGTATTACTTATTGACAGCCGATGCTTTTGATTGATACTCTCTGCCTAATTGTGCGCAAATATATTGCTTCTTGCAGATTCAGCCCCGAAGAATTACGACGGTTACCGTTGGGGACGATACTCGATTATGAATACTTATTGCCACCAAAGAGAGATACATCACCGCCACCTGTAATCGTGCATGACGAGGAGTTGCTCTCTCCCCTCTCGAACGAAGCCGATCAGGACACGTTGCCGACTTTACAATCCGCTGAAGATAATCAAACCACCACCACCGGAGATGACTCAAAAGCACAGGTGAGCACATTGCCCTTCAAATGTAACGTTTGCGTCTCACTTCCTATTACCTTTACTTTTTTTTCCTTCTTAACATTCCTTTTCCAACCTTTACCTATTTCGTTTCTTTTATTCGTTTATAATTTTTATTTTCTTTCACTCTATTAGCTTCTTTGAAAGCAGAAACTTTTCTTTATCTGTCCCCCAATTCTTTTTATGATCCTTCCTTTTTATCTTGAAATAACTATTGAATATGCGTATCTGTAATGTGTCAGAAATCGTAAAATTTGATGAGCAGAATCTGTACGATTGATCAATACTTAACCAAGCTTGACCATTGACCAATACGTCTGGTCATTTGGTCATTTTTGGTGGACATTAAGGTTTTAAGTATATGTTGTGATGAAGATTTCATTGGATTCTTTATGTTGTTATTGTTGTTCTTTTGTTGTATTTTGTAGAGAGTAAGGTCAGTTTCCACTTAGAAGTTTTACAATTGGACAATCTAACTCGCCTTTACTCTTGTATGTAGTGTAACGCTGCTGACGAATTGCATCTGTGACATAAATCGTAAAATTTGATGAGCAGAATCTGTACGATTGATCAATACTTAACCAAGCTTGACCATTGACCAATACGTCTGGTCATTTGGTCATTTTTGGTGGACATTAAGGTTTTAAGTATATGTTGTGATGAAGATTTCATTGGATTCTTTATGTTGTTATTGTTGTTCTTTTGTTGTATTTTGTAGAGAGTAAGGTCAGTTTCCACTTAGAAGTTTTACAATTGGACAATCTAACTCGCCTTTACTCTTGTATGTAGTGTAACGCTGCTGACGAATTGCATCTGTGACATATTTTTATTGGCGTTGTACAATATCTGCCAACATTTGTCTGTCGCAATTGTGTGCCAAAATTTGAGCGATATTGAAGTTGGCAGTTGACTTGAAAGTTGTCGTTGTTGAGTAGAAAATGTTTTTTCTTTGCGTTAATCTCCAATAATTTGTTACTTTGTATGTGATTGACCATATACTTACAACTCATTACTTATTACTTCGGGCTAACGGTTTATTATGGAAGTAAATTGTACTCTTCTTTTTTATCATAAATAAGAACTCAGAAATTTTCTTTTCTTTTTTTTTGTTAGCATTTCGAAATGATTTATTGCGATAGTCTTTTCTTTTTATTTTATATTTTTTCAAACGCTGTTCATTTCCAATTCAATCCGAATCGTTTTTTCACTCTTACGCATTGATTTTTTTGGCTTTTTTATTTTAAACTTGAGATCGGTATAATATAAGTGGTGGTCAGCCATCGCTATCGTGTGGTCAGTGGTCATTGTAGTTTGTTGGTCATTTTAATAGCAGCGTAAAAACGGTGAATCCATATTCGGATGTGATTGGGTAAACAAATTCGGTGATATATGAAGATGACTTTCGTATTCAGCTTCCAATAAACGGGTGGTAATAATGTGGTGTATAAAGGGTGGTAATAATGACGTATGTAAGGGTGGCAATAATTGGATATGTAAAGTGTTTAAACATTTCTCTGCTTTTATTTGAAAATGAAGTTTATTATTAATATTTGTTGGGGAGTCGTTGTGAGATTTTGTTCTATGAAAAATAATTGATTTGTTTTGTATTTTTATCGTTTTTTTTTTCGTATTATTTTTGATCTTAGAGAATCAATATAAATAGTTTTCTTTCATCTTTTCTCTATTTTTTATTGTTTATTGAATTCCAGTGGCAATCTGTGATTACATCAAATGGAAATGTTTAATGATATCCCGGTGATGTTGAAATATATGCAAGCTTTTTTGTCTAGTATTAAGTTGTCGAGCATCTTTCTAAAATATGGGGGATTTTTTTTTTTTTGGTCTTTCATATTACAGAGTGATTTAATTTATGTGATTTCAAATTTGGGTGTATTTTTTTCTGCTAATATTGCTTGTTGATGTATATTTGCAAATCTTTTTATTGTAAATATTTTGATATTGTTTCGATATATGGGTATATTATGCTACTCTTTTTTCTTTTTTTTTTTGACAAGTCTCTTAACCTAACTACAATTACCTTTATTAACCATCTTTGATTAATCAAAACTTCATGGAATGGAAAAACAAAAAAACGGTATATGAATAGGAATGATAAATAAGAGCAAAACATCCACAAAGCAATAATCTAGATCACTAGGCATTCAATACATAAAAATAGCAGTTCTATGAAGGTGAGGATGGTTCAAGCGCAGTTTAAAACATGCGAGAGTGAAAGCAATAACGATATTATCAAAGAGAAGATTCCACATATAAAAAGAAAGAGGTATGGAAGAGAAGAAAGAGGAATTACGAACTCATTTACATTTCAGGAATCACGAAATTCAATCAGTCCCGTTTTTTTAAATCGTCTGAATATAAATACTCCCTTCCATATTTCCATGAATAATGACCATTTGAAAGATCAAGAAACGTTTAAGTGGAAAGTTTTTTGCGATCTTATGTTAATTATTGCTTATTTTTATCATAAATGATTATTTAGCTTTCACACAAGATTATTTGATATAGATTTAAACTTCGAGAATTAAAATAGCTTAACGTTTTGATAGAGAGTGACCACTGGTCACTTGTTCAGCCAATAATAGTTATTTGTAGATCATCGAGTTGCTCTAATTGTAATTTTTCTCTGATGTCCACTTGCTAATGATTGTCTTTTTTTATAGTAAATTTCTAATGCATTCAGCTTGTAAATGGCTATTTTTCATTTTATTTATTTTGATTGTAAAATTAACTAATGGAGGGAAGTTGAATTCCTCATAAGGGAAGCAGATATTGGTCATTGTTATAGAATATCTTCGCTAGAAGATGTACGAAAGATTCATAGAAGAAATAAAAGGAGGAGGGGAAATGTTTTCTAAAAAGAAAAGAGAAGGTACAGGGAAGAGTATTTCAGAGCTAATAAATAGTAAAGGATTTCTTTAACGAAGATGAATGGGATTTAAAAAAAGAAATAAGCGGAAAAATGGCTGACAAGTGGTTACCTTCAGGTGCGTGCGTGCACGAATCGACGCTTGACCGCATCGTTGAATGCAGATTAATATTTTCATCGACGAGTATTTGATTCGTTTTCGTTTAATATCTGATCTTCTCATCTCGCCGACGTCATTTTCATCCTCTCTGCCTTCATTTAAGTGATTTTGCTTATATTTTTGCTATTTGCTGAATGCCCTGATAATATGCATATTGAAATATGCCTCTTCTTTGAAAGCTAGAAATCTGCCGTTATTTGAAATGTGGGAAGGGTCAGGTCATGTAAAAGGTCGGTGTCTTCAATCCCCACTATCGCTCTCGAAGCTTTCATCAGGGCACGATTTCTTGTTGAATCGTTTATAAAGCAAACGTAAATGTCTCTGTCTTCTAGCAAAAGTCTTTCATTGTTTCATGCACTATTTTATGTGAAGGCAAATGGCATATGGAATTGAGCTATGGTTGGTTGCCTTGTAGAGTTATATTTCGTTCAGTTGACGCGCACTTTCTAAAAAGCACTCTAATAATGTAATATTTGAAATATTTTTAAAGCGAAATTCTCACTTTTAGGTGGTCGAAACTGAAATCTTTATTGGTTTTGATAAGTGACATTTTCTATGTCATTTTTTTAGTGATCTGATTTATAACAAGCATTCTTTGCTAGAGGTTATATTCCCTCCAAATACTTCAATGATGAGGTACTCGTGAAGATTCTATTTTCCAATCGCGAGCATATTTCAGGTTGCAAAATTTTTCCCATAGGCACATAATGAAGCGAGCAATCACTGTTGCCTAATATAATGCAGCCCCCTCCTGTCCATGTGCCTACACCGTAGTGCTCGTAATGTGCCAGCCGGTTGTCTAATTCTTTTTTCTTTTTTTCTTCTTTTCCTTAAAATCAATTTTGATGTTGATGACCATATTTATTTATGTTTTGTCATTCATAGCTTTTTTTTTTCGTTTTTTTTAATAACACTATAATGTTGTGACCATTACAACAATTCGGAATTGGCTTAGCTTATAACGAATGTTGTGTTATAATTTCATTAACGACATATTGTGTTATAATTTCATTAATTACCTACTATATCGTATTTTTATATCTTTTTCAATTAATATGTTTTTTATTTATATGTTGAATTTTTATACGCGATTCGTTTGCGTTAATTAAGAGGTTAATTTTGATGTGCGTTTTTATATTAGCTATACTAATGCTGGCGAATTGCTCGTATCATTATTAACGTTAAGCCTTTATACTATATATAGATATTAATATCGAGTTTCATATAATTCGGGATTGTATTAAATTTTGGAATTTGAAATTGTTTTTTCATTAGCTTGAAGGTTAATATTTATTGTGGATATAAGTCTTTCTTCAGAAAAAAAAAATATATATATATATATATATATATATATATATATATTTGTAATAATGATTAATATTTTATAGTTATTGATGTTCGCTGTTTTCGGTTTTATTGTTTTTTTGATGCTCAATTTTTGACACATTCAAGAGTAATTGCCTAATTATTATTAGACTAATTAATTGAAGTTATCATTTAAGGAAGTATTATATTTGAAAATTTAGAAAATTGAGAAGAGTAAATACTATAAAAGAGTAGAATAAATGGTCGGGAAATTTGATATTTGAGGGCTTCAAAGTTTTTGCAATCGGCGTTTTGTGTTGTTCGCAGTGTTTAGATCGCTTCATCATCACTCCAATATTGATTGTATATATCGCAATCTCTTTGCTCTTTTTGTCTTTTCCTTTCTCTCTAATCGGCAAGTGAACCGACGAGAGGAAACTAATATCCATTCTTCACTTTAATTCTTTTCGTTTCTTCCTCTCGTATGGTTACCACAGGAGAGGGGAATTACTTGAAGAAGAAATGCAATGTGGATTTTGGAGCAGATGGTCGGAGCTTATTCGTGAGCAAACTTGTTGTGTCGGTGATGATCATTTAGCCTTCTGATTTTTAGCTTTCTGTGATATAAATTTTTAATTGCATTTAAGATGGCTGCTGATTTAATGTTCAGCTATATTATTAAAGACTATTTGTTGATTGAAAACGATTATAAATACATTTATAGTGTTTTTTTTTGCTCGGATTTTTTGAATATACAGACTCATTTGTTTGTTTATTCTCAGTTCGGTTTGAATTGGATGATGGGCTTCAATCATACCCAATCTGATTTAGTCCATCAGTGCGGGGCCATAAATTAAATCCGATTCTATGGGGCGATAGGCAATATTCAGGCCTCAAAGAACTGTTTTTTTAAAGAATAGTTTATGAAGGTTGAAAGGCTTTTCTCTTTTAAAAAATGTTTATTTGAAGAGAATTGTTTAATTGTTAGTGCAGAATTGTCGTTCATATTTGTTGACCTATGTGGTATCCAAACAGAAATTCTTCTCTATCTAGTAGTCATTAGTCTATTGCCTCAGGTTGTATTTGCATCTGGAAAGGGAGATGCTAAGTTTACAGGTGCTAAGTTGGCGTTCTCTTAATCAACTCATTAAGAGCACTTTTGCAAATTCCCTTCCTGAAATGAAGCAAATTATTGAGCATTGATAATTTAGAAAGTTGTTATATTAGCATATGTGAGGATACACTTCAATAGAATTGTTTCCGATGTTCAGTAATATATTTAATTGGGAATGGCAATGAAAATATAATATATAACTCATTATATAATATATAATAATATAACTAATATAATATATATATGTATATAATATAATCACTAATATATAATATATCACTAATATATAATATATAACTCATTTAATAATAATTTAATTTGAGAATGGCAATGAAAATCGGTGTTCGATATGTGGTGTGACAAATTCGGCGCAAATGCTCTCATGTGCAACTTGTGCAACTAAAGTACATCCGGATTGTGCAGGTCTTCCTGAGAGGGTTGTCAACGTTGCACTCAATTATATGTGGAGTTGTATTGAGTGCAAGAAATGCACCGTTTGTGAGAAACCCGATAATGAGGTATGATTGGTAAAGTTTTATTCAAATAAGAAAATATACCTGCTACGGGTAGCAATTGGTTAGTTAGGAAGCATTCTAGACAATGCTTTCGCATATAGTGAGATTTGCAATACTTTTGGATGCGGGATGAGTTTTTTCGGGTAAAATAAGGCTGCTTTTGAACGTCTGGATAGGTACGATGATCTGGTGGTAGAGGTTGGCCACTTAAAAACAATTGAAAGTTCGAGTGAAATATCTGAAAAAAAGAAATTTTAAAAATGGAGGTGAAGTAAGGCTTTTTCTTTTTGGTATTTCTTTTTGGTACTGAGGAGATTCGTGAGAGAATATGTTATGAATTGTAAATGACCTGAATTATGGGATGTATCTGGTTCTTTAGATACACGAGGATATCGTCGTTTGATTGTGGGAAGAAGAGATGCATCTTAATTATATCATCTCTGCTTTTGTAGTTGTTATTTTATAGCTTTATTCAAAATCGTTGCAGTGTATTTTTGTGAAGTCTTTATAAAACGAATTGATCGAACCTAAATTTGGATCATACAAGATCGTATCTAAATTAATCTGATCTTGCCTAAATCAGATTCACGGGCTATGTTGATTTATATAAAAAATCACTAGCAATGCCTTATATATANTGGTATGTTTTTTGGATTTGGAAATAGCGATTAATTTTAAATTTATATGAAATAGTAAATAATTTTGGAATAAAATTTTTATAATTTAGTTATATTTATTAGGCTTTCAATTGTGATTATTTTGTTTGAAAAGGATTTATTGGTTTGAATTATTTTGCCGATATAAAATTTTACTTAAGGGGTTAGCATGAGAGGATGATTGAAAAAAGCGAAATATCGGATTCTATCTAAACAACATTCAGAGATTTTCCTATCCCATATAGTCATTCTGTCCATTTAACTACATTCTAAGCGGTGAATCTTTTTTTTCCACAAAAAAGTTAGATGAAGAGGAATCTTAAAGAGAAGCTAAATCAAAAATTGGGCATTTTCGCAGATGCTTTATTGGTGATGTTGAAATTACAGAACAGAAATAACTGTTCATCCATATTTCAAATTAGCACGTCATTTGATTGTGTCAGTGATATATAAAATGTTCTCTTCACTTACAATGTTGTTGAATACTGCCATATTTTATGGCAAAATATTACATGAAATAGCTATTGGAATATTTCTGTGAAGTTTTTCTTCCCATTCACTTTCCTCATTTTTGATTTTTAATATTTTTTTTTTGAAATTTTTTATTCCTATCGTTGATGATGATATTACTTTAAGAAAAATATTGATGAATAATTTGCAGTTTATTTATTTATCGACTTGAAAGTTTTCAATTTTCATTGTTGGCTATGAGAATGAAATGGAAATTACTATATTTTATTCTTTAATAGCATTTTTTTGGAGTTATTTTACAAATGTTTTCCAATTTTTCTTTTATTATTGTTTTGAATAAATTGTGGATCTCTTTAATATTTCTATTGACTTATTCTCGTTGAATTTCATACGTACGCATTCATTGATTTGATAGAAAATACGTTTTGTGCTATTGCGTCAATGATGATGTTGATTTTTTTGTTTCTATTGATTGAACCGGAAATACTAAAAATCACAAGTGAGTAAATATTGAATCAGGTGAACAGGTGATTAATTTCAATCATCGATTTATTGAAGATATTTTTGAGATTTCCAGTTCATTCACTTAAAAAAAATTTGTTTTTCCGCATAACCGTTTCTAATATTATTTCCATCGCATTTTATTTTTCGAATATTTTTTCTTTGATTGTTTACTTGTTATTCATCTCTATTTTTAGTTATCAGCACTATTCCACTATTATCTTTTATGCTTTCTTCACATTGTTTTGTAGTTTGTATTATATTATTGATGTGTTGTTTTTGTACTATTCTTAACGTTTTGTAGTTTGATTTGTGCAGTTGTACTTTCCATACTTATGCGTTGACGAAGAGGAATTATTCTAGTTGGGGAATTATTGAATTTTTATCATTGATTTTTTATGTTCTTTGATTTGTACATCTAATTTGGGGTTTTATTGACGTCATTTTAAAATTGTTTCAATTCTTGAGCCATTACATATTCGGTATTTAGTTATTGCCAGGTGCATTTATTTTGTCGAATTATGCAATTGGGGATATATACATATATATGTGTATATATATGTATATATATATATATATTCATATCTCTTTTTTTGCGAATAAAAAGATTTTTTTTTTGAATATTTATGCAATATAGAATAATAAGCTCGTTGAAATATTCGAGCTATAATGTTTATTTTAATATTTGTTGTAAAATGTTTTTTTAAAATTCAATTACCCAACCGATCGTTAATTTTGGGGTTCAAGTGAATTAAATGAAATTAGTTTTGTTAGCCATCTTCTCGCTTAAAGTGGAACCATAATATTTCTTCGTTTGATAGGTGAATGTGGTTCGAAACGATGAGATTAGTATCGTTTGTAAGTGTGGTCGAGTGAATTGATTGCTTGTTGTGAGAAGCAAGCATTAATATATACTCTTGTTTTCCTTCTTATCGTTTCCATGTATTGGCTCCTTTTGCAATCTTATTCCCTCATCAATCTTGAGAATGGCCTTAAATTAAAATTTTTGACTCATTGGTTAGGAGATCACTAGAAAATGTTGCTACTTCATGAAGTTGAATTTTCCACAGCGTATTTATTAGAAGTGAGAGAATTTTCAGGTAATTTTATCCATAGTTGATAAAACGTCGGTATTGCTTAAATGGCCTGTTGTTTTTTGCTAAACATAACTACTATAAACTGCTCAATATTCAGCCGTATTCAATAGACGAAGATAGTGGCATAGGTTTTATTTGATCACCTTTGTTACGCTTTTATGAACAAACGTTGTTCTATTTTTCTTAAGATCATCTATACAATTCGTTCTATAGGTGTTTTATAAGTTATTAATCTTTCTAGATCGTTGATTTATTCCCATTCTACGGATGAAATTCATATACCATTAATGGGTATTTTTAACTTAAAATTATTATTATTACCGTACTGATTATTACCGTACTGTTATTTTCGAAATAGGATTGCACTAAAAATTTTCGTGCATCGCACTTTCCGTCACCAACATATCGGTCGTTTAAATTATGTTCTAGTTGATGTTGTTATTGATAGGACATTTTAGAAAAAATAATTTGCTACAAGCCGTCTGCCTCAATCAGAATGTAGTTGTTGAAGCCGTGCTCAATGATATGTGAAAGGTCTATACACTTTTGATGAGAGAGCCAATTGAAGTAGTGACGTGATGTCGGGAAATAATAGTTTGACCCTCACGATGTGCAACTTGACCTTTAGGAATAGTAGCTCGAAGAAAAAGTGACTGTTTAGAGGCGCATTTTTCGTTAGTTATTTAGCGCATTTTTAATAGCTCACCTGGTCAGGTAAGTATGTATGGAGTTTGAGAGTAAAGGTTATACTCAGGTGATATACTCACCCAATATATTCATTCATCGATGCGTATTTGAATTACTTTATAATGTTTTACTGATTGGAAACTTTTTTACCTCTTATTTGGGGCATTTTTCTAATTTGTTTAGATTATCGAGAAATCCTCTAATATAAGAGGATTGGGCGACGGGTTGAAAGCAATTGTTTTGGATATTTGGGGATCTATATATGGATGGGAATTATTATTTATTATGTTTTTATTATAGTTATTTTTGTTTGTTATCGGATGATTGTACTAATCCTATTATATTTATTTAAGTATTAAAGTAGAATATTGAAAATATTTGGACCTATAGTGCTTTATGAGATTGTTTTAGAAATATACACAGATGTATGAATCAAATGACATATCACAGCGGAGTGTTTGTAGAGATTTGCGGCTCTTAAACTTAAGTTTGGAGCTAGATCAATTCTTAAATTTAAGAATATGAGCGATCGCATTCGAATTTTACTCAGCAGTACTCAGCAGCTAACCTTCATTCACCGTTGAATTCGATGGCCTTAATATTTGCTTGTATGATCGAAACGTTTCATACGAAATGTCATTTATGGCTTATTGACGCATTTATGTGAATATTTTGAAGTCAATTTTAGTGTTATTATTTCTTTTTCAATGTCAGAAATTTGGTCATCTTTATTTATTGGTTATCGATGGGGGAATTGTTCTTTTTAATGTTTAGAGGTTATCTCATCGCAAATCTCTATCGTTTTGTCGACGATTTTCCACCACCTCTTCCTCTATCCCCTCTCCCTCTCCCTTTCATCGACGGAGTTGTTGCGGTGATTTTCATACGGTCCTAAATTGACAGGTTTTCTATAATGCCTCTGTTAGTTATATATTTTGGAAATATTTCTTGTTTGGTGCATATTTAGCCTAATTCGCCCATTTTTCGGCATTTAGCCCTCATATCTTAGCCCATTTTACAGACTATCCAACCCATCAATCACGAGAACGTTGGAGGGAACGTTTATGATTTAAATGTTCTCTGCGGTCACTATTATCCTATCGTCCGATTATAGCTGATCGTTGAGATGCATTTATACCTTTAGAGTAGAGAGCTGGATCCAGAGCATCACACCTCGTTTTAGCCCTTAGCCTTAATCTCTGGGAAGCTCATATAATTACAGGACGCAAGAGGTGGAGGTGATCGGAGTATATTAAGGTCGTATCGTCACTATGTTTTATCATCCTTAATTTCTAAATGATTTTCTGGTGATCTAGAGGGTTCATTCTTACGCGCCATTCTCTCCTCCCTTTCGTTGCTACATTCACTGTCGGTAGCTAGCCGAGGTCACCTTACGTTTTTTTGAGTCGTTGGTGTTTTTTTTTCGGAAATTCCTCTACCTAAAATTGTTGTTACCATTTAAGTATTACCAATGAAAGTTGATAATACATCACCTCCTCATATGTCAGCATAATTGCTTTGGGTATTTCGTTTACTCGAAAGACTATAGAGGTGAAATTTCACAACGATGATTTAAACACATTAGCAACTCCAGTCTTCATTCCTCCTCCNATATATTTGAAGTTTATTCGTACTTTCGTTATAGAAGAATGGAATTGATTTCCGTTATTTCTCGAATATTTGATTTGTTCAGAAATTTTGCTAAAATTTTGCAATGCAATTTTGAAAAAAAATATTGCAATTGCAGTTGAGGGCACAAATACCGGTGCTAAAGAATGCGGTTCTCGATGAGCAAGCAAAAACGAAACGCCTTACGGTATGTATTTTTGCATGTATTTTTCTTAATTCGTTTGCCTTACAATGAAAAAAGATGATCGTTTTTTATCAGTTGTAATCGTATTTGATCGCTTTCATCACAAATTGACGGATTATGATCCCCTATATTATGGTTTGGACTAAATCCCATATGAAGCGGATTTGCTGAAATTTTTTATAGCTAAATTTTTTGTTGAGGTTTTTAGTGATTTTTATAGAGGTTCTTCGTTTAATCTTTTTATGAAACAGGTGGTGTATGTATATTATATATTCTAAGGTGAAACAATTTCAGGTATATGTATGGTTGAGTTAGGTATATTTTTAGGTAGTCTTATTGAAGAAATTAATTAAATATTGCAAGAAATTTGCCTATTTATATTTGGAACACTCATATCGTTCTTCTAATGCTTCCTATGCGGATATCTTCTCAGCGGTGGCTTTACTAATAATGTTCATTAGATATGCAAAAGGTATGAATGGATTTATCTATTTTACTCACTATTTGCTTGGATATTCTTTGTTGTTAATATAGTTTAATGATGTGTTTTTGTTGTAGGAGGAAATACATGGTAAGGAAAGTGCCCTGAGGAAATTAGAGGCCGAGAATGAGAGTCTTGCTTTCCGGAATGGGCAACTTTTAAAGAGGGTTGAAGCGTTACAGGCGGAAATCGATCGAGCACAACAAAGCCCGTCGGGCAAGGTTCCCCTTCTTATCTCTCTACAATTTTATTGTTTCATTTGCGTTTGGCTTTTGCGGATGTATGATTGCACGTATGTGTAACGGTGACTGTCCGGGTCAATCGTATATGATCTTCTGTGAATGTTGTATTGTATACCTGAGACTTAAGGTGGTACTAAACACTTATGGAACGCATAAGACCGGAAGTATTTTGATCTGCTGAATGAGTGATTACATTTTGAATAGATGCAGCAAATAGTCGATTGTATGTGAATATAGGGCGCCTACTAGCAATTTCGCTGGTATGAGACAATTGCCGAAGGTATTGAACAGAAAGAGGGAGTATCATTTTTTACATTGAGGGAATAGTCTTTTATGTGGAAAGTGGATTTATTGATAGCGATAATTGGGTCTATCTTTAATGTACCGTTTTTATATTGATGCTCTTATTGACGTTATCACTGAAAGATTTTTTATTTATGGTTTTTCAATCGCAAATTCCATTATTGCTACCATTTTTCTTTTTGGGCACTAATATATAGTTTTCTAAATTAATGAAGGAGATTGTCGTGTTCTAAGCAAGAGGCGCATTTCCAGCTAGGAAGTTGTTTATGTTACCCTTCACTGCTTCTGTCCTTGAGTGAGCGGGAAGGGGGCGGTTAAGGTAAGTGCAGGGAGCAACTCGACCATCAAGCCTTTGCTAGGAATATAATATCGATTAAAGATGCATCCTTGGAAGCGACTTTTGGCCTTCAAGTCTGTTTATTATACTCTTCTATCAGTTTCATAGGAGGGGAGTGACTACTTTACTACCAACAGTTGATTATTTACGAGTAGTTCATTTTGTTGTATTTGAATCGTGTTAAGAGTTGTGATAGTAAGGCGATCATCGACAAGGAAATGGAAATTATTAAGTAGACAGGTATCATCTCTTCAATAACAGTGCTTTCCATTTTGCTCTGAATGTATAGTGATAGATTGGAGGTTTGACAAGCTATGATTTAGTGTAGGTGACTCTTTATAGAACGGCTTATTCTACTAAAATATTCGGTGGATATGGAATATGTATGTGGTGCAGGATGGATGTGAGAAAAAAAGCAATAAAACTTTTTATTTTCAGAAACGAGCTACTCCATCACAGGGGAGTGGACGCTTCGAACATTCAAAGATCGATACTTCTTTATTAGAGGATGAACTTTTAGTGAAAGTTCGCGAAAATGAACGCCTTCATAGTAAGGTAACGTTGACTACGTTTTTGTTCTATAGCGATTGTGAAGCTCTAATAGGTTTTTGTGTTAAAAATAACACAAAGCGGGAGTAATATTTTTACAACGACATCTATTCGCTTTTTGTTATCACTTTTTTTTTCTTATTTAGTTGGTCAGTTAAGTATATTAACTTTCTTTTTCGCTGACAGTCGTTCTCGAGGATTTTTTTCCGTTCTCATCGTTCGTTTAAGAAGCAGTTTTTTTCAACATTTATTATTTATTTGTTTATTTATTTATTTGTGCATTTGTTTATTTATTTATTTATTT
>QEWY01001368.1:77183-155259 GCA_006503575.1 Baylisascaris schroederi
TCTACAGAGTGAGAACGAATCATTGAGGATACGAATGGAGCAATTACTTACTTCTTCGGCTATTAATGAGGAACAACATTCATTACCAAGGTTTTTCTCTTTTTTTATTGAATTTAATTTCGTTTAAACCTTTTGGAATGTGGATGATGTCGAGTTGTTTTTATATTGATTTTGATTGTTTTCTAGAGTAAGTAAAGTGAATAAATCAGTGGGCTTCTTTTACTTTTTCTTTTTACTTTTGTATTAATTGAATCGCTATTTCTTCTAACTCTATCAATTTTACTCTATATTTCACTTTATAGTGAACATTTTCTATCTTTCTATAAGCGGCTATCTTTATATGCTTTCTTAATGTCGATTATGTCGGTATTTGTTATGTGGACGACGAGTTCCAATAGTATTATTGTATGAACCGACAGCTGTGAGGCGAGCAGTATGAAGGTGCAACCAATGAGTATAATCTCTCACATGAGTCCTAAAGGTTAATATATTCGATTGTGGTTTGCATAACCACAAGATATAGTTATTCCACGCCAATATTGCTCCATAAGAGCTTGAAATTGGAGCAACAAGAATCCCTTGATTTCACTAGAGTGAAATTCTGATTTATGTTGAGCTACTGAGATCACCCTCTTCCACTGAAATATCATAGGTGAGCTTAGCTCATAGGTGAATCGTTAGCAGTCGAACAGGACTGTGGTCTTGGTACGCACCTTGTCATGAGTCAGTACTGTTTGAGTAAAGAAATGAACAAGGAGGACACCAGAATGTAGACTAAGCTGAACGGCTTAAAGATAACACTACTGCTTATTCTACATTGAAATTCAGTATCTTTAACTCCGACTTCACAACAGAAATAGTACAGCGAGGACCACTCTTAACTCGTTTAGATCATTTCAAGCTGACTTATAGTATCGAGCATAGATCATAGATGAGCTGCTAGGACTGGCTGGGATTATGACAGTCATATGGCCATGTCAACAATGAGTAGCATTGGGGCGAAATGGAAACGGAAGGTATGAGGTTCCACCCCCAGAATTCAGCTAGACTATCAGAAGGCAGTATACAGGCTGATTACAGTGATGGTTGTCAGTTTTGAGGAATGATGCTTACCCACTTCTACGTGAGGGTGGAAGACCTTCGTTTACGGATTTGTGAAGCAATAGCACAACACAACCTTTTGAAATGCCGCGAAGGTCACACAGCCGTTGATCAGTTTCGAGAAGGCTATCGTGCAATATTAATATCTAGTTTATATTGCAAAGAAGCATCACAACAGCTCAACTTGAGCGCTCCAAATTTAGATGAATTCTCTAATTCGGGGTATATGCACCGTGAAGCTTTTAAAGAAGCTTTGAAAACTGCATTTATGGGAGTTAATTTAGACGATGGAATTGATATTCGCATTTTATTGGTGTTGTTTGATATAAAGGAAAGAATTGATGAGTTTCATTTTAGCGTTTATTCAGCGTTTAGATGAGGAAGGCTTAAAAGGATTTCTATTATTGTGAACTGATTGGTTTTTAGGAGTGCGCATGCAGCTGAACGGGTATCGGAAGTCGGCGATATTCCGGTAAGTGCACATATTTATGCGTAATTTATGTCACTTCATTACCCCCTCCCTCTCTCTCCCCCTCCCTCTCTCTCCCCTTCCCACTCTCTCCTCCTCCTTCTCTGCCTCAGGTCAGTTCAGACTACAGTTTTATAAAATTTGAGGGGGAATCTGATTATCGTTGGCAGTGCGTGAGTTTTATTCACGTGATTGGTGCAGATGGTTCTCAAAAAATATACAGTTTCAGCAGTGAGTGCAGTATCGAAGTTCTACTACTCTTGAAGTCACTACAGTGCAATCGAGTTCGCAAATTTCAAAGCAATCAAAAGACGATCCACACTGATGTCATCTATTCTAGTGGAGGTAATTTGTGGCTTTTACTCATTTATTGACATCAACTCTTGATTACCTGTTGTCATAGAGAGGCAAATCCTTTCACCGCCTCCTCCCCTCCCTTCCACTGACCTCATTCTCCTTCATTCACTACTTTTTTGGAGGAAGGGATTGAGCGGGGCAAAGTGGAGGGAATATCGAGGCAAAATGGTGTAAAATTGTTGATAATATTTTCGAGAAATCAAAGAAAAAATAGTTTCAATTGAATGGCGCATTTAGCAGAATAGTCGGCTTTTTGATCGATAGAGATTTAGATTCGTTCCTGTGTTGGTGCACACTGTTTTTTTTGGGGGGGGGGGGGGGGGGGGGGGTAACTTCAACAGAACCGATGTTCGTACACTGGAAGATCGTTCGAAGTGGCCCTCTATCAGCAAACAAGTTATGTATGATAGGTTTTAATTGGTGCTGTGACGACAACTAGCCATTTATGATATGCTTGTTTGCACCATATGAATAAAATTGCCTCTATTGTTGCTAGTTCGGCACTGTTTTGTGCAAGTAATCGACAGATTCATCGGTTTGCCTTGTTTATTGCACGGTCGGTCGTGAAGCTCCGACCAGGATTGTTAGCTCCGAATCACTCCGCTCAGCACCACCATGAGGACAAGGGCGGCGGAGTAAGTCCCTACAGTCGTAGGAGGAACGAAGATGAATCGGCTGGTCAGCACCCGACGGGTAGGGACGAGCCTAAGCCCTAACCTTCGCGCGAACGACCTGCAAGAAGGAGAGGCTGACCTAAAGAACATGGGAGCCAAATGTACCAGAGAGGCATTGGGTTAGAGCAGGTGGAAGCGATATGAAGAGACATGTATTCGTAGTGAATACTCTGTTCACTGAAATAAATAAATAATCAAATAAAAATTGATAAATTAGATATTAATAAAATAAATATTTCTTTGAATGTAGATATTCCTTAAATAGGCTTCAGAAAGTACTCTCTTATTCAGGGATATGATGCTGAGTATTGAGATCATACGTGGGAATGCGATTTAGTCATTCATATATGTGAGGGATGCATATATAGTTTTTACGTAGTTGCATATGGAATAGAATTACATCGTCATTTAGTTATTTGCTTGTCTCTTGCTGCAGTTATGAACGGATTACCTGTCTTCCTTCCTTGTTTTTCTATTTGAGTGGAGGGTAATTTATTGATAGGTCTTTAGCTTCTTGCTGTTCGGGAATTAGGAATCATTAAAGAAGATGGAAACCCTTGTGATTCTGTCGAAGAGGTGATGTCTGAAGGTGATCGACGCTTAATTGTGAAATCGATCAAGTAACGAAAGGCGACCAGTGAATACAAACATAGAATAATAAAGCTCGGTAAAGTGGGTAACGTCTATCAGTCGTCTACCATCTACGAAATTTCTGTCAAAATTTTATTTGCCTAAAGCATATTTTCTCACTTTGTATTTGCCCATATTTGTTGATCTTTGCTAACCTAAATTACAGTAATTTAGTAGAGTGCTTGCTTATAGCAATTTTGATTTCTCTTCTCCTTTGATTGGGCAGCAAAATAATAAATTTTTTAAATCACATAGTAGTTGGCAAATGTCTGACGTATTCATAATATCCCAACGGAAGAGTGTGTTCTTGGTTGTGAATGAGAGACGCTGTGAAGGGGGGGAGGGTTAAGGGAAGAGTAAAACGAGGGAGAAAGCTATCTCTATCTTATTCCTTATGTGACTACTTACGACTGTGGTTTTTTACAGTATGGAAGCCGTCTGCTGAAGAGTGGTGATCTAATTGACAAAGCAGCAACGCATTTAGAGGATTTAGCGCAGCGAGCGGCGGATGACGAGTCATTTTGTATTGCGGATGAACGTCGTGGATTGGGGTCTGTGATCGTAGATGCACTTAATTCAATACTGGTATGATTTAGGTTTTAACACTTTTTCACTGGATTTATTCGAGAATGTAGTATTTGCGAACTACCTCTTTACGTATGTGGTGTCGGTGGATCATTAGGTGCATTTGTAGGTTCATAAGTATAACACAGGTGTTTATAAAATATTTTTCACTTTGTATTCCTCGGAGAGAGTTTGAATGTTAGTCGCGAAGACGGTTACAAATTTCAAAAAGTCGTTGATAAATTTTTTTTTAGTATGGTGCAGTTTTAATTGACAGGGTGGTTTGCATGATGCTTGTGGCACTCTTGCATTATTACAGGTATTTTTCAACGCTGAGGGCTATAGACCACTTTCACTCATTGACGTGCACGATATCGTCACGTATTTGCTGTGATTACATCATAAATTAAAGTTGCTAAGTTTGCATTTATTTGATGACGTTCTCGTAATTAGCTTGCAACTGTGAATTTAGGATTGGAAGAAATTATTTGTGGAAGGAGTGAACCGTGAAAATCGACTTTCATGGGCTGGTCCCAACCTTTGTCGATGTAATGACGAGTGGCATTCTTCGTTCAGTGCCCTTCTCGATTCGATGCTTACGTTATCGATGCGGATCGGCGATGAAAGCGATCTCAACGTGCATTCTTTCATCGGCGCTCTCGATGGCTTACGATCACTTTCTTTAGGTTTATTCGATGTTCTCTTCATATCCTTTTCACTTCCACTTAAGTGAAGTTGTAGGGTCACGTGAAGGTTAGGGCTAAGGTTCGTCTCCTGGCTCATTGGTTGCTGATGAGTCGATTCACCATTGGTTTCACTTAACAGGACAGTCCGGAGTTGCTCCACTATCCTCGTTTTGATGAGGCTATTGGTCGGGGTGGCTCGGTAGGACGAAGCCATGGGGTGTGGTCGGAGCTCATTTAAAACTGACGGTGCAGTAGCAATGCAAAAAGATGAATCTGTTCGTTGTTCATTGATTCAAATTCGTTCACTCTTTGAACATTTCGATGGAATATTTCATGAGAGGCATTTGCTGTGGTTCGCCTTTTTGCGATTCCACCATTTTAATTTGGATGAAATGAGTGCTGATTAGATTATATGGCGAAAGCGGAAGTCACTATTGAACTGTGGATGAATTTAGACATTCTTAGGGCTTCGAATAGATTACTCAATATGGGGCTGTACTCTTAGTCTGGATGCGTTTACCGACTCGTAATTGATTTTCAATGAAACAAATTAGTTCTATTTCCTGAGACAGTTGTTTTAAAGAAAATATTAATCAGCCGATACTTCTTCTCCCCTTCGTTATTTTGTGAAAGAGAAAGAAGCTCTCGATTTGTTCAGACGATTTTTTGCCACCTGTTAGTATCAATCAAAAATATTTGCTCATATATTTATAATTACTTTAAAAGTCACAAAATTCATGCCATTATTACGTGTTTATCGTTTCTCTTGTTTGTTTTTTTTAAAATTTTTATTCAGCCATAAACTTGTTCAACAGTTAAAGATGAGGGGGATCGGACTGCATCCTGGTGAAGTGTTCTCTTTTAAGGAAACTTTGTGTTATATTAAGAGCAGATGAGAATAAAATTTGTTAGCTTTACGGGGAGTGGAAGAAGTGGACGAGCCACTCGGCTTACAATACCTTATGAGGGTCGTTTTCTCAAGTTTGGCAATTTATGTTTGAATATGATTATATGTTGTTTTTCATAATAGCATATGATAATTTCTCATTGAATTATTCGAACATTTAATGTAGTATTGCAGAATGTGGTCGTGTATTTGCGGCAAAGATTTTCGACGAAAATCGAATACCAACAGCGTCGAAACGATTACGATGCGTAAACGAATGCATCGACAAATGTATTGGCTCGATATCAAGGAATGTCACTAATTTGGGTGCCCTTCTCTCTCTTATTGAAGGTACCACAACTGCTGCAAGGTATTTTTACTCTCCTTTTTTTGAAATTTTTGTCTGATTTTCTAATGATTCTGGCGGCGTTAGCCGATCGTTGATTATATTTAAAACATTGAGATCAAAAAAAAAAAAAAAAAAAAATTAGAATTGGTTAAAGGGATAGCAAGATGTGATGTCGATTTTTCTTCAGGTTCTAATCATTTGCGGAACATTTGTGTTATTTAGACTGATAGTTATATCATTGCACCGTATTTTTTTCGAATCGGTTATTGTTTTTCAATACTGTTTATGCAACAAATGTCGCCCGCATTTTCATCTTCATTTGTCACTTAATTTAGGTGCTTATTTCCTTCACATTTTTTGTATGCATCTCTCTTTTAAAATATACTCATGGAAATGTCCACTTAAAATTTCTATAAATTTTTCTTAAAAATCTCGTAGTAAAGTCTCCTCATCTTTCTTTTCCCAGCTCGAAGTGGCAAAAAAGTGAACTGGATGCGAGGATCATTTGCGATGGCGAGCTGTCATCTGCCGCAGGCGACGAAGGCCCTTCGAAAGAACTCCTGAAGGGTATCATCGCGGAGCAGGTGTTTTTATTGTTATTTAGATTTGAATGTCTTTGCGTAGGTTTACCGAACAGGGACACGATTCGAACAGAAGATTGGATGACGAAGGAGAAAAAGAAGTGAAATGGGGAAGTATGGGGATTGGAATTGAATGGTAGTGTTCATGCCTAAGTGATGGCCCTGTTTGAGGGGTAAAATGAGCGTTGTTAGTGAAGGGCATTAACGATTCTTCAGTGATGTCAAGGCGAGCGACGGTGTTTGATATTTCTGAGCAATATTACTTGTATCAGAGAGTAAGTCGATATCACTGCCTTGACTTATCTACTTTAAGTTTAATGAATATTTGCCATATATTACAGTCAGTCGTTAAGAAGTTTTTTCATTGGTTGATCTCAAACGTTTATCCATTAGCAGATAACCTAGTCATTGCGTTCGAATTTTATATATAGGCTTTACAAATGAAATGTATTAAATTAAGGGTAACGGGGAACCGAGTGGCTCAACTGTTGTGGTACCTCAGGTGGATCAGTCGGACTTTGTGCACGATTCGCTTGGACGTGAGGTACCTAAGTGGTGCATTTCCTAGTTTTCTATTTAGTATGTTGATGACTTCAACGAAACTGACGATGATAGTCGTTTGAGTTTGGCATTTCGTCAATTGCTTCATAACCTCATTCACTCTTTTCTCATGCATTTTGCATTGTTAACCGATGAAATACATATTTGATTTAGTGGCTTTTTGGATTGTCTTTGAGAAAGGTGAGTAAGAGTATGGCTTATTCATATTCGTAGGAACATAAAAAGTTTGATAGAAGCACGAGTAGTTAAGAATATTCTTGCCCAGTGTTATATTTTAAAATGTTTGGTATTCCATAGAGTTTATGCTGGCAGTGCAACCCGAGTAAAAGAGGCGAACACAGCTCCAGAAAATTGGCACTTACCCAGTTCACCGATCTAGATGCCTAATAATCCACCTATATTATGAAGTGTTCTGTGATTCATTTGTTACTATTACTATTATTTTTGCCTTAACAGTTTGCTCGAAAAGTTCCAAAATTCATATTAAAAAAAATCTAAATTCTGAAGGTGGTTGATTTTTCATTTCGAAAATTTTTTACCCAAAAAATTTTGATATTTTCTTCTTCGCATATATTTTTATTATCAAACCTGGACAACCTATCGAAGTTTATTTGATAAGTTTTCCATGTTCATTATTTTCGCTATCATTTTTCCAGCAGGCTGAGCGTAATGTACACAAGATGTTTCGTTCAAGATTAGGATTATTAAGGGTTTCAGTTGTCTTTTCATTCAATTTCAGGCTACTTTCTTTATTCGTAGCTTTAAAACATCGATCCGATATAAGAGAAAATTGTTTCTGAAAGTGATTGAACTTTTTAATCCTTTAATATTTCTTCGTTAATACAAAGGAAAATACAAGTGGAAGTGGGAGAAGATATCGAGGGAAATAATATGCTGTCTTATCTGTGCGATCTTCAGCTGGAATGCGCAGCGAGTCGAGTACTCGAGCTCGAGAAGGAGAAGGAGCGCATTCTAGTTGAGACCGAGCTGCTGAGGATGAAACTTGCCACGTGTGTTTCTGTCATTTTGGAGTTTTTTTCATTACAAAATCATCGAATGTTTTATGCATTGTGATCAATTCTTTCTTATTTATCTACTCTGAAAACGTCGGTAATGTGAGTTGAAATTGTTACTGGCTCCCGCTTTGACTACGATCGGAGCTGTAACTAGGCTTGGTTTACGATCACGTGGATATAAATAGGTTAGGATGCTCCCCAATTTGGTCCATTATCTGGAGGGGATCGGTTGCAACACATCATATCGCCATAGATAAGGCGTGGTATCGACTCCTCTATCATTTGCAATGGTGGGGAGAATGGAGTTTGGCCGACATTTACGTGTATGAAGCTTTCACCGTGGTTAGGGGAACGAATAACTAATAGGTACTTATATTGCTTAGAAAATTGTTAGAGGATTTAGTCATGAAATTAACGAACGCTTTTAGCATGTACATCTTCAACGATAGACTATTGGAACGTTTAGAATTTTTATTTTGTTGCCTCGAGTTCGACTTATGTCGGTTTCTAAAGCATAGTTACTTTGCAGTGTTTCCTCAGCAAATAAAGAGCAAACCTTGGGAGGAGTTGAAACGGATGAGCTCGAGCTCCTCGGCATCTACTATGAGAAGCGAATGGGAGAGCTTCTATCGCAGCTGCAGTTCATGCAAAGTCGAGCCAGCTATTACAAGGATGAGGTCATACTTCTTATAGTTGAGGGACTTCAAGATGATGAAAACCGATTGCTTTATGCCATGATTTACCATTATCGGTGCCATTATCCACAAACTGGATGAGAAAAAGAATATGTGGTCTAGAAGTGTTGATTTCACTATAGGCGATGACAATCGCTTTATTTTATAGGATAGCTTAAGTGGTGGAATTATTCATTTGATGGCTTGCACGTTGTACAGTTTGAATGCACCGGCAGCTTGCATTGTTTTACTCAATGTTGAATTGTGAAAGCTAAAGTTTATGGATTGGCTTTCAGTGCGATGATCTTATAAGGAGGACGAAAGTCGTTCTGGAGGAGAAGGAGGCGCTGGCTACTAATCTTGCTGAGGCGGATCGTCGGATCGCTGTCTTAACTGTTCGTATATTTAACGGCTTTCACCCTTTATACGTAGCACGTGTTGCAAGAAAGTTTTCATATAGCAATATTTCATTTGAGTTCTAATGTCTGCGGTATCATTTTCTGGTACGATATCCTTCGGGAGCTATGCATATGACCTTGAATGGTTTGGAGAGGACTTGTGGGGGGAGCGTATTGCGCTTAATTGGGTAGAACTCATTTCTTATTTAGGATAGACGGAGATGAAAAAGAGAGCATTCTAACAACCAGAATTGCAGGATGATTTGGAGGCAACACGAAAGGGATACGAGGAACAAATGAGAAGCTTGTATGAGCATTTAGGAGAGTTAAATGCGAGGATAGAAGATCAAACGGAGACGATCGCTTCGTTGAGGGATGCATCGAAAGCATCGAACGGCGTCACCAAGCAGGTTCATTCCATTGCTTGTATCCTTTACTTACCTCTAAAAGTAAATAATTTGGATTTTTCGGGACATACATAAGCTGTGTGATATATATATATATATATATATATATATATAAATATATATATATATATATATATATATATATAAACAGAGACAGAGACTGAACTTCGCCGCAGCCGAGACTTGGCCAGATATCGGGTTTGGCGTGAACCCATTCTTCGGTTGTAGCCGCTGCTTGAAGCAGTTTATATTGGTGAATTGAGTAAATTCGAATTTTCAAAGCATATGTTTCCAACATCAAAAGGGCTAAGTGAATAACGGCTAGCTGTTAACAAGAACAACAATTATGTTCGTTTGTTGTTCACTTTGTTTATAGGATGGCTCCATCTTACATATGTTGATTTGTCAGGATTTTCCATCAAACGATAGTAGTGAGCTCTTTCAGAATGAAGGAGCTTTCCCAACATGTTTTGGTTTTAGGGATCGCGCAAACTGCTTTTCAAATGAGACGGTTCGGGTTGCACGGCTACCAATGCTTGCTGATTTAACCCAACCGGATCCTGTGCGGTTTGACTGGATCTTGGCGCATGCGAATCTCCGTCTAATGTGATCTTCCTATGCTGTGAAATTATCTGTGATAAGCAGTAATGAGAGGCTTTGAGAATGCAGCTTTTGACACTAGTGGGTCTCATGGAGCTGTTTAAGAGGAGCTTGCAAAGGAACTGGGGTTTTTAACGTCACTGCCGCAGCTGAGAGCATTCATTTAAAAGAGATTAAAAATGCAGGAGGTTTATGGTTCCAAGAATGACGTCTAGGCTAATTGAAAAAGAATTTCTTGCTCTATCGAAGCCAAGGCGATATCTAAGAAGTCGATTGGAACTTGTCTTTGTAAGCGAAACGATGGGTTAATCGAGGATGGATGGTGTATTTCGGTATGGATTTACTTTATCGGCTTAGGCATGGATTTCCTTCGGCTTTCGGAGCATTGTACGTTCTATTTATGAATGGCGCATATCGCGAGGTCTGCATTTTTTTTTTTTTTTGCTTTGCTTTTTGCACTTTGCCATTCGCTATGTTTATTTTCTATTATAAACGGCTGAGCACTGATCTTAATTGTGGCGATGCATTTTATTCCGAGGAAGATCGCTTATATGAAAATTGCTCGTGCTAGTGATCTCAAATTGGCTAAGCCCAACTTTGCAATAGAAAAGTTGCGTTAAGTTTGCGCCCAACGCTGAACCAATTCACGCAGCCATTAAACCAGTTCATATAATATGGCCGAGTTGTTCTAATATTTTCCTCATTTATTCAAGCCAACCACGTACGCTATGGCAGGCGCATATATATATATATATATGCAAATGCTTGAAATACAAGGGCACTATGTCGTATTTTCTTCACCGTTATCATCAAACTCGAATCATTTGTTGCTTTATTTCTGTTTCATTAAATGATAGGTCAATCTGAAGACGTGACGAGGAGATGCAGTTTCTGAGATACAAATCAACTTCCAATATTAAATTCTCTATCTCGCAAAGCGTGAAAGACAACAATTTTATGCATCAGTTTACTCTGGTTAGTGTATGTAGTATGCACATTTTTGTATGTAGAAAAAGCGTTAGTTTTGAATAGTAGAAGGTGCTCTCGAAGTCAGCCTATTTGAAAGTTTGTGTTAAAGAAATAAAATAATTAATGTGTCTTATAGCTGTAAGAATTACAGTTAATTTAAACTAGTAAATTTATGGAAGAATCTTATATGCAATTCATCCATAATTATATTCGTTTTGCATTGCTCGGCCACGTTTGCAGAATAGAGTTTCCAATATAAGTCGATAGCGATTTCAATGACATAAAGCTATAAAGGTGCATGAGTCACTATAATAAGCCTCTCTTAGCAAAGTCACATCAGCTGTTAAATGGCTTTATTTGCATTTAAAAATTATTCACATTTGATTGCTTATTTCGTCTCTATCCCTCTCTCATCTAAATTTACTCTTTCCTTTGTTAATATTCTCCGTTTTTTTTTCCAAATGTGTCAACGTTTGTATGTTGCAAAAATAGATTTTTAGCTTACTCATTGGCGCCTATCTCTTTTTACATACTTTTCAACAATTGCTTCGCCAACGCCGAGAAGATCAGCACCATTCGATTTCCATATATAAATAAGGCGAGAACGGAAATGAGCATCGACTTCGATTGTACTTCGAACAATGAAGTGCACATTAGTGGTCGCCGTCATTGCACTGTTCGTATCTGATGGGACGACCGTGAATGCTCATCGTTTCGGCGATCCAGAATTTCATCAAGGATTCCATGAACACGGATCGATGAGTGATGTTCAGATTGGAATATTTTCTGGACATCCTGCATATAGGTTCTTTGGACTATGTTCTCATTCACATTTGCACAAACATCGACCGTTACCCGACTTCCTCAAGAATGTCACCGCGGAAGGTTTGAATGAGTTTTGCGACGCAGTGAAGAATGAAAATTTAACAAAGGCCGAACTCGAACAACAACTCAACGAATGGGCTCAGAAGCAAGGAGGAGATGTTGAGGTAAATTCTTATGATTGCTGATATCTTCTCTTACGTCGATCATTGCAAAACTCTGTGAGAGAGTATAAATAAGCTCACGAACATGACATAATTAAAGAGTGTTACATTGCATAAGGAGAAACATATAAGCGGTGGAACATGCTTTTTATACCTATGATGGACGGAAACAGAATAAGAATAACCTAAATCGTTGAACTCATTGCAGACGAAATATAATTTTGAGCTGATATTATGTTAGGATTCAATATTGCTCATAACAGATGGGCATTCGAAATCAAATCGTTCTAACAATAAGGGATGGGGGAGAAGGGGGAGAGTACTGCCACCTCATTATCTCAGAAAAACTTGATCATTTGAAACGTAGAAACACGGTAAATAGGTGGCCATGAATGTGCAAGTGACTAACAAAATTGATATTGTATGTGATATAGGTAAGTAACAGTTCTTTCGTATTATTTCTCTCAGTTATTTGCACCAATAAACGCAAAAATTCGAACAGGATAGGGTTACAGATTCTATTGTTCGATACTTGAAGCAACAATACCTATAGAAGCGTTTTGTATCGATCCTCCAACCCGCTCAAGTCAACAGATTCTTTATTTTTCACACCGAATCGTTGCCCATCTAACAAATACCCATCACACGTAAAGACGTAAAGAAGTAGAGACGCAATAAGTATAGGATGATGGCTTTATATATATTATCTCCCCTTGGCAACTGTTTTGATGGTAAAACTGAAACTATTGAATTAAAGTGTCAAAATCTTTAATAGTCCTATTTCATTTCATATAAAAATCCCTCAAATGTTTTATATTTTGTGCACATTTATATGATTCTATTATTCTTAGTTGATGTAAAATGTATGTTAAGCATCACATATTTTGTTTTGGCAATTAGAAAATCATCTATAGCCGCATTAATGAAATCTTTGAATCTATTTTTGCAGATAGAATTCAACAAGTTTGTGGAAGAGAAAAAACAGAAACGGAACAACATCAAACAAAAAGCACAACAACTCATCGTAAATGTCACTCAGTTCATTAACGAAATGGAAACGATTCATGGCGATATGAGTTTAACAAGAAGACAAGAAAAAGAAAAGGTATACCACTTGAAATTAGCTTTTAGATAAGTTTTGATTGTTTATGGTAAAGGTTTTTGGTTGGACAAATATATGAAATAAGGGCATTCTCTTTTCAATTTTCAATGAAACTCTTAAGCAAAAGGTGACGTATTATTGTCTATGATCACTTATCTCATCGAATGCTATAAGTTTAGCAAAAACATATCAAAAGCTTTTTGAATGCCAATCACAAAGTTAGCAATCGAAACGTCCAAATGGTTCGATATTTAGCTGCGAAAATTTCACACTTTCTTATTTACGATTCATCTTAAATGTCAAGCTGAAATAGGATATGTTTTATGCGTTAAGCTATACGTCGCTTCAAAAACTCCACATTAGCAGGTTGCCTTATTGAAAAAATTGGCGTTTGCCGCACTCACATAAATCATTCCAGGTTTTGGATCTAGTCAAAACGACCGATCGTGCCGTCTTGGCTGTTGCCATGAAGATAAGGGCAGAAATTGGTTTCATTCTCGGTGAACACGGACACGGACCTTGCCCTATATGCTGTGTGGATTTTATAACTCGTAAATATCGTAACACCATTCTTAATGGTTCTCGAATTGTGAACAACGAATTAACGACAGCCAGCTGCACGCAATGTTACATATAAGCACATTTTATGCGTTTATACGTAATGAAATGGATCAGTGAAATCGATTGCCAGCAATGAAATTCGGCATACAGAGAAGATCATTCGTGGGTGCAATCAGCAGAAGGTGATAGATGCCACTTGGCAGCAAAGTCTTACTCATCTGTGGGTCATACTGAGGGGCCAATGTGCATCTCTGTTCGCGCCCCTGTTTTATTTGGTCCTTTATGATGTTATATCGTCTGACTGTGGTATACTTCTAGAGAAGCATAGTCTTCTAGATGTTTTCATTGCGTTCGGTTGAGCTACTCTTTGACGCATCGTTTCTAGGCGTTTCGATTTTCACAATTTCATAGGAGCCTTATTCTGGTTTATTAATCGTTCTTTGATAGCTTTTGCTATTTGAAGCTACTCATAGTTGATTTATTCGTCGATTATTTGAAACCATAAGAAAATATTTCGAATTTAGCTATATGGTGTAAAATTGTTGATAAAATTAATGGTATGTCATCCTTAAGATGTGTTATTTTCTTTATTCAACTGTTGTGGTTTATTTACCTAATGGTGGTTTATTTAATTTTATATATTTTTTGGTATTAATGAATTCTGAAAGATCGGAAATCTCAATACTTAGCTGATTTATTTATTGATGATGATGCCTTAAAAAAGTGGAATAGTTTGAATTAAATACTTCTATACATCTGTTTTACGATTGTATTTATATCTACTCGTGATGTTTATTTTAATATGCACAAACAATATCCACTAGCAAATGTTTTTAATTAGTGCTGAAGTTTCGTTGATTATAGTCATTTCCGAAGTGCAACTCATTTATTTTACTATATTTTAGTCGTTTCGAGGAAGATAGATGCAATAGCAATATATAACCTCTAATTAACAAAACAAAATGGCTTCTTTAAGAAGCGATGTTGTTAAGCATTAAGCATGGCAGAAGCAATTGCTAAAAGCAAATTGAGCTATTTTTAGTGCTACTACATCTATTTGATTTGTGAACTATTCTATCGGTTGCATTTAGAGGGGGGGGGGGGGGGGGGGGGGGAAGGGAGGAGGGGGTTTTGAGATGTGCCTGAGCCCATCGTCACGATCAACAGACCGCGTCTAGTGTTAAATATCTGCCTAATAGGAATCATTCTTCTTCATTGCACGAGAATCACATTCAATGATTTAAACGATTTAAATTTAAACGATCCTGATTTTTTTGAATGTTTGATTGAAAATTGCTGATGGTAATATGCTCCCTTCTCATTCTTCCAATTTTTTGCTATTGCCATTTCCTTTTAGCTATGCTATTAGTATTCACATCTGTAGTATGCATAAGTTCGTATATATGTGCTCATTTGACTGCTTCCGTAAGCCTTCTCACTTTTTATTTTTTATTATGAGGTAGATTTAAAAAATTTTAGCTCACTGGAAAAGACAAGTAATTTCGATTTAAAAAAAAAAGTGATTTTGGTTAAGTTCAAACTTTATGATCTCAATTTGTATTTATTCATTTTAACATCCGGAAGTGAGAAAATATATAGGTACGCGAGCATTGCTAATTATTTGTTAGAATAACATTTGAAACGTTATATAACCATGAAAATAGGTAAATATTTGAATATAAATAGATGGTTATCTAAATATGCGCTATGAATTCGGGTGTATTTTCAACTTACACGGTGGTGAAATTGCACATGTTTACCTGAAGGATTACGATTCATCGAGGTGACCGCAGATGCTTATCCCTATAGTGCATAGGCTCATCCATCAAAGTGCGTTTTTTTTGTACCGTTTTGTTATGTTTACCGATATTTCCCTCATAGGTTTGAAGCTATACGAAATGTAGAAAGTGGCTTCTATTTTGGCGGAGTCTTTGGCGCATAGAAATTCTTAAACATTTATGCAACCGGTCGTTCATGGGCTAAATTGCAAAGCGGTATTCTATTTCGATTTTCTCTGTTTTCTTCCTAAAATTTACCGAACAAATAGTTTAAGACACTGCAGATTTTTTTGGTGATGGGAGAGAGAGAGGGGGGGGGAATTCTTACGATCGTACCATTTGATAGAGATTGCAAGAATTTGTGCGATAACAAACAACATGGATTATTTTCTTATCTCATATGTACCGTGGATGAAGGGAACCTCAGAAAATATCGATCATATTCATTACAGTAGAATCACTAAGTAGAATTCAATAAGACTGCACTTCATGTATTATAATCCTATCAATTTTTATTCTTCACCTCTATTTTATTTACCCATATTTTTACCCTCTATTGTACTTACCCATATTTTTACCCTCTATGGTAGTTACCCACATTTTTACCCTCCACTGTACTTACCCATATTTTTACCTATTTCAATCTCTTTACTCGTATCCTTTACTACTAAAGAGCAAAGCAAAACCTTTACTTTTAACTATTTATCAATTCTTTACAAAAATACCAAACCTAATGAATCTGCTGCTAGTCTACTAGAATCAGTTTCTCAACAATTTTAGTAAATTATGCTATAGTAAAAATAGATTTTAGTGGGTTTTAGATAGCGAATTGTTTGCCTTACTGAAAAAAAAAACATCAAGTAGAATCGATGCAAATTAGCAATATAATGTAAGATCTATACCATCTTACATATTTGTACGTATTGCTTATATCTTTTATGCCCTAATTTTTGTTGCATAAAAATGAGAATAAAAATATTCTAGGCCATTGAAGAAAAAATTTCCTCTGAGTTATCGAATCTTGCCCAAGCGCCTCTAAGTTTTGCGAAATCCCAATCTCAGCATCTAATAGATCAGTTCTTCGCAAGTGCTCTCAATGCTCAATGTATTTCATGATGTTGTGGTATATCATTATCTAAATTTTTGTGCTCATAAAATTAATCGACGATTAGATTGTTCGACGATGAAATGCGTCGAATTAGAACATTTATATAGCTCTCGAAAATGGCATAAACCCATCTATTAAAGGTTGCATTCGAATGAGTTAATAGAATAAAAATTATTTATGAAGTAATTTTTTTAGTAACTATATACTTTTATATTCGTAAAGCCTATGTCAACCGTAGCATGAGATTAAAATATTTTTATGATTCCGAACGATCACTTCATCGCTTCCGCTTTTAGATCTAAAGCTTCGATAACTTGTTTGTAATTTGTTTATTGTTTATTTGATTTTCTCAATATTATACAGAAAAGTGGTGAGATTGATTCGAAATCTCGACATTAAACATAACGAGCATATGCTATGAAGGAAATAGGCTGTTATGATGCAAAATTCGTGGAAGAATTACTCTAACATTTTCCGATAAAGGTGAAAATAATTTAGGATAAGATATGAAAGCAGAGGCTTTGAATTGCTTCAGAGTTTTTAAATATAGTGCATTAGAATTATACATAGATAGGATGGCCTTGTGATTATGTTTATGTGTGTGTGTGTGTGTGTGTGTCAGCAATGAATAGAGCATATATGCAGCATTTGATCATTAAGAGGTGCAAGGGACACCACAGAACACGCATTGGTCCCTTCAATATCCAACAACGAGCGGCTATATTTCGGCCGGCTAGGATGTTGAAGTCAGCGAGTCCACTTTGACCCGTATCCGTCCCTCGTGAGATGCATCCAATATTTCCCATTGTGCTTCGAGTGTTGCGTGCAGATAGTAGTGATGAATATAATATTGCAAATTTTATGCTGCCATAAGCGACAACGGCTGTCAAGTAATCGATATTGCATTTACACACATATATGTTACGTAGTAGATGAACAACAATGATAGATGAAAGATGTTTATTGTTGTTTTAGAGATAACATAGATTGTGAACGATGTTCATATTTCATAGCTGTCATTCAACGATAGCGAGCAGTAATATTGAAGTGCAAAGTCAGTTGGATGGAAAGTATTTCCTATTGTTGGCTGAGCAATTAAACATCAAAATAAAAAAATCTAAATGATAGACAATGAACGAGAGGGTTTTAGTAATATATAGCTTGTTAATATCGTTCTATAGCTCGATACCGCGTTTCCTTCTTCGACCCTTTCTGCTTATGGCAATTGAATTTTTGTTGAATTTTTCGGTCATTTGCGGTTGAATTTTCTTTTACGGATCGAAATTTTCGAGGCATTCAATTAGAATATTTATCTCGCTGCTAGTAATGTGAGTAACAATCAAAGAAACTTAATTCAACGAGATTTTTTAAAAATGTTTCTATATGCTTATTTCTTTGTGAAATACGAACATATTAGAGTGCAATTGCTTTCATTCGGATGCTTAAATATCAATTCGTTTGAATTAATCGTTTGAAACGAACGCAAATGAATATTATTATTTTTAATTTTCATTGGAAGTTTAATATTGATTGCTATGTAACAATGCCTTTACGAAGTTACTTTCGAGAGATTACCGAAAGTGATATTATTCACTTAGGTGGAATATTGAAAGATGAGTTGTAAGGTTGAAAATTGATAAGTTGCGCGGTTGAAAAGTGATAAATTGAACGGTTGGAAATCATAATACTTCAGAAAAAATCATCGGTGAAGGAATCAAACTGGAAAATTAAATAAAATATAGAATTCTGAGTGGCGGAAAACCTCTAAAATTTCTGATAACGTGAATGGGAGAGATATAGAGGACTCGTTTCTTATGAGTGGAAAAATACGAAGTTATTATTGTTTACCTCTTACATTAAAAATTTTTCTTTATTGAAATTTTACTACCAACTATTTGTAGACTCTTGAGGTAATGGGTGTAAGAAGAACTCTGTGATAATTTGGTCCATTTCGATGTTGACCAACCGAATGAGAGCCTCTGGTCAGTTCTTCATTTGCCACCTTTCTCTAGAGTTTCCGTTCAAGTGAAAAAAAACCTTTGAAGGTAAACAGCTGTTTTTTTCAGCATTGTTGCCTTTTGAACAAATAATATCTGAATTATTATCTATAAGCACTAGGTTGTTTAGCCAATAGAGTAGATCAACCAGTTAGAAATACTATTTGCGATCGTCAACGCAATGACTACTCGTAGATATTAACAAGTTTATTAGCTCATAAGGGTTACATTTATTTTATTTATTATTTTTTTAAATACATTTATTACTCTATTTATTCTATTTTTTTAGAAATTATTTATATTATGCTTTCATCGCAATAAAATATGAGGAAATTTAAATGAACAGATAGTATATATGACGATTAAATTTCGATTGCGCTTCAAAATGAAGCATTCGAATTGGTTAAATTCACATAAAAATGAAATGTTTCACTAGTGTTAAACGTATGTGATGGATATTTTTTATTTTTTTCCAAAATGAAGTGTAGTGTTTAAGAGTGGATTGAGATTGGTGGAGTAGCGCCATGTATTATATTGATGTGGCAGTTGCCACGTTCTGTTCATCCGATCCACGCCAATTGCACGATTCCACGATGCTTATTCATTGCTGCACTTATCTTTCACAAGCTATTTTCTCAAATATTGAAGCGATTCCATTTTATTTCGTTTTCTTTGCTATTTATTTTGGTTTTTTCTTTTGAAGAAATTATTTTTATTTGTTGATTGAAATTTTGCTTTATTCTATATAAATTAGCTAGTAATTCAAATAATTCGTGTTTCAATTCGCATCGCTTTCGAGAAATCAGTATTTTCTACATTAGTGTTAGAAGAATCTTTAGGGAAATCTATTCTACATTTCTATATTTTCTACATCGAGACTATATAGCAGTAAAAGCAAATTCAGCTAGCTTTTTTAAAACCAAAAACAACCGCTATAAAATTTATTGGGTCTTCTTAAAAACTTGAAAAACCCATCTGTATTTAAATTCCAAAAAATTATTTATTCATTTTTTATGAATTTTGGAAAGCAATGATACTTTCATTGTTCGCATTTCGAATTTGAAATTAGAAATTGACTTGAACATAACTTTTTTCTCGACTATCTAATTTATCTACCCATGTTCTATCCTTGAGCTGATTTGAAGTGAACGTGTGGAATATCGCTTAATTGAAGTTATGTGCGTTTTCCGTTCATCAATCGCAAGAATATTTCAATAGCGAAATCCACAACATTTCATAGAGGCTTTTTCCTGTGCGAATTCGCTAATAATGAGGACATACAGCTAGCTAATTGCAACTTATCAAAAATTCGTCAACAGCTGTCTCAACAGATGATTTGTTACATTGCACTCTAATATTCAAAGAGTCGTTCGCTATTTAAGAGCATTTGCTATTATGGCGTTCGCTGTTTAGGCGTTCGCTTTTTGCCGCCGCATACTTCGATTCGATTTTGCACTGCTAGGATGAAGTTGTTTAAATGCAAATTAGATACTGTGTTTTTCATATTCAGTATGAAATGTTATCCCCTCATGTTCAATATTTCATTTAGAGCGAATTCTATGCTCTCAGAAAAATTTTCTCTCAAACTTATCCATTTTATTGACATTATAGATGGTCATGTTTTGTTCTAGTAAAAATGTTCTATTTTTTATGTATTAGAAAGTGAATATTTTCATATTGCCTCGCATTGGGACAAATGCATAGAGCATTGCAATGATGCAACGTTTCTTTTCAATGCTTATGTTATACTTTTTGCTATATTTACTTATCTTTTATTATCGATTCCATCCTTCCCGAAAAGTTTGCTGCAAACGTTGAGCAAGTTTTAAGCGGATGTACTTAAACTGTGTGGATAGAAATTCGACATTACTGAGGGGTGCTTTCTTCTCCAATGATGAAAAATTTTTACATCTTAGCGGTAAAGTAAGTTTTACTTTTTGCATCTTAACAGTAAGTTTTATGTTCATAAAGGCTATTGTTTGAGATCGCTGTTTGTTTTTCACTCTCTATATATCTACTATCTGTTTGTTCATTCTTTCCTATTAGTTAACAATCAACGTCGGACCCAATTTTGTGCAAAATTTGTTCGCATATTGTCGATTTTTGATGTTCTTATCTTACCTAGGTTATAATCGTATAAGAGATCATTGCGTATTGTAATTTAGAATCTAGAATGTCGTCGAATCTAGTCCTCTAGTTGGACCAATTGAACTGCTAATACCCATGGAATTTATGAATTCGAGTAATTATGATATATTCAAGTCTATTTTATGCTTATTTGTTATATGTTATTATGGAATCCTTTACATATGCATCGAATTTTTCAACTTTTTTTTTTCAAAGACCTGAGGTTCAAGCTGTAACCTCTTAACGAATACAGAAGGTGGAATAGATTCGTTTATTGAATTTCAAAGATTTTAGACCACATCTTTCTTGCCACTATATCGATTCATTAACGAAAAAGGAATGTTGGGGTCATATGCGCGCTTTGCGTCGTTCCTCAAAGTTTTTTATCCCCTATCTTTCGTATACCATTACGCATCACGTAGCGATAATGTGTTCGTTGTTTCTTATTTCCATACTTATTTCAGTGAAATTTCTTCATTTTTCTACTTTAGTCAGTAGTATTGTTTATTTTCACCGTTGATCCTCTTGGCCTGTTTTTTTTTGTTTTTCGTATATTAAAAAAAATTATATTATAGGAATGCTACTTAGTTATATACAATACCAGTCTAAGTAACTATAAATAACAGTTATAAGAAAAATGTTTTTATTGCCATATGATATTGATTGAACCGACAAGCTAAAAAATAGGCAAAAGAATAGGAGAAAAAAACTTCGTTTTTCCAAATCAATTAGCATTGGGATAGCTTGAAACTGATGGTGATCATCGATTGTGCTGAAATATTCACCCAGATTTGCATATTTCAATATGCAAATATGCTACGAAGTTGTGAAATTATTGATATTTACTGAAATTTGCAAATTTCTTAATTTTATATAAGCGTCATTTCATGAATATTCAAAAGAACGGGGAATCATCATTAACGAATATATGCCGTGTGATAGATAAATGAGCTGATAAACTTATACATAGTTGATAAACTGATAAACTCGTAATATAGTTTTAGATTTCCTTTAGTGAATCATTGAATTGCAATACAAAATTAAATAATTCAAATCGATGTTGTTTATTTTAATTATGCGAAAGTTTTCGATGAAATATGTTTTAAAAAACGCTTCCTCATAAATTGTAGGCTTACGTAATATTCGAACACTTATTGAAATGAATCTAAAGCTTTGTTTTAGATTGTCCACTAAGTCAAGTGAAATGTTGTGGTCACTTAGATTGTCCACAAGCGAAAAGTAGGTAACTACTTTTCGAATAGCCGCTAATTGATTAGTGATGTTCCTTAAGGAAATGCTGTGGTCACTTTTTTTGTATTATATAGAGATGAGGTTTGTGATCTAATTGAATATTCGCTGATGATGAGAAAGTTTATTGTCGTTTGTATGAGTCTCTGTTAATTATGGCATTCTAGATGTATCACCCGATAATATGTATTGACCATCTTCTATTATAGCGCATAGTCCAGGTTTTCGTCCGGCTGTGTTATAATTCGCCAAGGTTTCCACTGAAATCTTTAATTTTCTAAAATTATTGCAAAGTTTTTCAAAGCAGCAAATTGCACTTTTTATGCACTTTTTATGCACTTCAACAATGATTGGTTGAATAGTGCCATAACGCTGCTATGGTTCTATTGTCTTCCACTTCTCAAGTATTTTGCACACAAATTCGATCACAATACCTCGTTAGTAATATGATTTTCATTGGTCGCATTCAGGAGTAGCACGTCTCTCAAATGGCTTTTCGTAAGACATTCGGTGAGCCCAACATATTCGACTATCCATGTTAGATTGGAGCTTTTAAACTTTGAAAATTTAGGATCTTTTTTTAAAATCTCATTTGGTCTTATGTTATATGATCATCAAGATGCTTCCTGATATATCAATCGACAACCTATTCTTATATCTTGCAGAACATTATCCATGCTCATACAGGTATCACTTAATAAGAGAAATACGTTGTTTAAATAGTGTCGTTTATAACTTTAAGTTCAAATTTTGTTCGCATATAAAATATTATATGCCAAAATATCGCTGAAGTTGATAATAGTTCTTCTTTTTTTGTTTGTAAAATCACCAAAATTCTTTCAATCTCAAAAAATAAATTGCTGATTTTTTTATTTTATTATGATCTTTCATTACTAAGCAAATAAACGATACTTTTTTTTACTATAAAATTTTTCATATTCGATATTGATAATGATCTATTCCGTTGTATTATATATCTTGATTATTTTTTACGAGAGAAATTTTGCATATTATTATTCAATTCCATTGTCTATTGTTCTTTGTGCACTTATTCAGATTTATATAAATATAAATATAAATAGTGCAAATAGTTTTCTTTTAAACTGAATTGAACAGTACTAGTGCCATTAAAACTTCATAAAAAGAATTAATGGTAATGTATTGTCTATTGTATTTTATTTCATAAGTGGAGTAGAATGTATCAAACGTTGGCACAATATGCGCTTTTTATATTTTTATCCTGTCAAGTGAATCGTCTGCTTACATATCCATAAATAACGATAAAACACCTAATAACTTGTTTTCATGTAAGGCGGATTAGATGGACTATAGAAAGCTTTAATTAAGCTTCATCTTTGGCTTATATTCAACGTCTTACAGTAGAGCGTGTGCATACAAGTTGATTCTCATAGATCATTAATGAGATGATCTATGAATCGAAACGAAATTGTGTTGAGATGATCTTTTTGTATTGTAGATTAAGATTATACTCGTTCAAATAAATTGATTTAGTAGAATTTTTAGTTCATGAATTGAAACTACGAAACAGACAAACAGATAAACAAACAAACAAACAAACAAACACATTCATACATGTGCAAATTTTGCAAATTGTTACATTTTTACAACTACGTAATTTTAAGCGAATAGCTCAATGACCATAAAATAATTTATCTCATAGCGTTTGATTGTCTTTTCGATAGAAAAAAATTGTTTTTTTTTTTGCATGGAAAATATATTTCCCATTGAACGCATCGAATTTCATAAACAGATGAGTTAGTCATAGATTTGTGCGATAGCAATTTCGTAATTTCAAGTTCTTTGCAAACGTTAGTCGAAGTTCGCCAATGATGATGTTTTACTTGATCGTGACATCTAAATTTTGGATTTCTCTCCATTCTATCTCCTTCTTCTCCTCTCTCCCCTCCCCCCTCCCCACCCGCCTCCTCCTCACCCTCTTAGTTTCAGTTCTAGGCCATCTTAGACATTAAAAAATTTGTGAGAACTTATTCACATCTAAATTTTGACCTGTCGGATTCTGAGCACGACAGGTGATTAATAAAGCGAATCTTTTTTCTGCTTACACTACTTTAGTAGGTTTCTATTTAATGTTCTACTGTATTGCAATCGCTTTCACTAATAAGTAATCATTTTTTGATGTGAATATTTTAGCGCAATAATGATATCAAACTTAACGAATTTTTACTTTTCTGTTCTATTATTTGACAAGTAAATAAAAATTCGTTTTAATTAAATATATATTTTTTCAATTATTTGAATTTATCTATTGAAGGATCTATTCTAATTTATCGAGAAATACTTTGATTTGAGAAATATATAGTTTCAAAAGGGAGAGAGGGTTTTTTGTTTTAACGTGAAAAGCTAGAAATGAAAAATGAAATGTGTCGCTAGATTTGGCCTTCTTCTCCTCTCCATCCTTGTCTCCCTCATCTATTCTACCTCTTCCTTTGTCTCCTTTCCCCTCCACCCTTTTACCCATAGTTGGTGAACATGGTTTGAGTCATTACGATATATGCACATGTTTACGTTAATGGTTAATTACCTTATGCGATAACGAAGTTTTACGCTTCCACTAAGCGTTTTTTAAAAAAAATTTTTTGTTTGTGATGACAATATAAAATCAAAAGATCAAATATTTTCATATTCTTTTACTGTCTTCTTCTTTTTCTCTTTCTAAATGTAAGCAACGCTTATCGCTCACTGTTACATAGTCACGAGATGGTAAAGACGACCGTGCTTATGGTTTCGTCGGAATACAAAATACAGTTTTTTTAGAGATGTTATCAAAGGAATTTGATGTGGGCAAGTGAACATCCATAGGGAGGGGGAAGGGATGGAGAGGGACGATGAAGAAGTTGATTGAAGCAGCCAGAGGTCAGAAGACAGTGAGAGCTAGATTTTTAAGGGAATCTATGAATGACCATTCACTGCACCTTCTTGAAAATTCTCTAGCGTCCAAGCATTTCTCGTGAAGACAGGATATGACTATATGAAATTTTGCTGGAATAACTCAGCTTGAACGATAATTACGACATTGTATTGTGAAAGGAATTCATAGAACATGTTGTTGAGGAATGCTAACATTTCCGCTGCTAAAATTTTCCTGTATGGAATGAAAATACTTGCGTTGCTTGATAATGCGTGGATGGGTGGTAGGCTGAATTCTTGAAATTGAGGAAGAATGTGGCTGCGTTCGAGAGTTGGAGGAGGGTAAATTTGCCAAGTTATTTCCGGAAGCTGGCATTAAGTTAGTTAAATGATCTATCAAGTGATTGTTGAATTTTCTAAAAAATAAAAGTTTACTATAGTAAAATAATTCACAGATTACAACTATGCAAACGTATTGAACTAACTTTGATTGCCTAAAGGAGAATAATCGATCTAAAATCCTTTATTCGAATTAAAGCGGAAAAAAATGACATACGGCATATCTTTTCTCCGGTAATATCATTCACTTGCTTCGTAATGTTATTGGTTGGCAATTCTTTTTGTCGTATCTTCAATATTTAGTTGACAGCCGGCTGCTATCATCGCCTAAAACGAACATCAAAATCATTTAGTGTAGTCAGCATATCGGTACGTCCCTCTTTGCAGAAATATAAAGAAAACTTGATTGATTTACTCATATGTGGACCCGCTTGATCATGTTATTATTAGTACCAGATGGCTGCTAATAGTAGAATTGTTTTCTGTCACTGATCGTCGCTTGGAGTGCCTACTTCATTTTCGAAGATATATTTCAACAAATACAACGTTTGCACTTAGCGCAGAAAAAAGGCTGTTCATTATTGTATGTAAATGGGAGGATGGATAAGAATTTCCCCATCTAGATAGGTGTCATGTCATCAAAAGACTTCGAAGTTATTACTACTCGAAACGTCGCTGAATGTTTGAGTGAATCTATGTTAATTGAAGTTAGTAATGCAGGTATTTATCAGTACGTTACGAAGTAACATGTATATTATTGTGTTACTTAAGCTCGCATTATTGGTTCGTTGTATGACTGTGATGGGGTAACTACAACATCAAAGCCTAATGTCTCCACCTTAGCCTCACCCTCAAGTTCACATAGTTGAGTCAGGTAGTCACTATTCATTCTGAGTTCGAGTAGCTCGAGGTTTTTCTCGTCGATTTTTTTTTTATTTTCACGATTAACTCATTTTCATCTCATATTTTTCAACGATACAAAAATTGTACCACATCTCGAGGGGTGATATATGTGGGGATGGTGATGTGTAACGATTACGCATCCGGTAGGGTTGAATAGATGTGACGCGACGCGTTAATGTGCGTTGCGGTGCGTTGTGTTTGCGTCATTATTTGGCGTGTTGCCCACATGTGTGGCCACATCGGTGGAGTGGCGTTGTCGAGTCGGCTGCAATCTCTCCTATAGTGTTCACTTGTGATGTGGAGGCATTGCGCAGCCGTTATTACTGCACGTTACCAATTATTTTCAATATCGAATGTTTTTCTTTAGTATTTTTATTTATGAAAATTTACAGATAAATATAGAAATATAAAGGTCAATTATTTATAGTATCACTGATATTGTGTTGGTATTTCCATCTATCAGGTTACTTACTCAGAGATATATCTTGTAGTGATTAGCCATACCATTTACCTGCGAACGCTTTCAGGTGTTAGCATTTTTTACATCTAACCTGCCTACGTTCTTTAATACCATTATAATAAAATTTAATGGGCTAGAAATATAGTTATAGCACCTGAAAAATGAGTAAATTGCTGGTTAATCGCTCTATCTTGTAGGTTTATACCATGATTTTTACCATAGAAACTACCTAATTTAACCGTTAATATATAAGGCAAATCACACAACGATCGTTGGTAATTTTTTATTTTTGCCCTAACAAACTTCATTTTTTTTGCGCGTGCGCGTAGTGTAGCCTCTCGCTTGTTTTACGAGTATAGAAAGTTGATGTGATTTATCATTCGAAGCACTTTTCTTTGATGATTGAATCGATTGGTGCTTGAATATCCATTTATATTTGCATTTTTACTTGTTTGTCGTTCTCTATTTCTCTATCCTCGATTTTGAGATTTTTTATAAAATTTTCTGCATTTTAAATATAAACTTAAAGTTTAATGTAAATAAATAAATAAACTCTCAACATGGAATTTAACTTATTTAATTGTAAGAATATTTTATTCATAATTGTCTATCCTCGAACTTGTTTAGGTGAATTAACTTGTGGCTAATTTCTGAAAATTCAAAATTTTTAAATCTATTTTTGCATATTTTTGAATTTTAAGCATTTTTTCAGTGCTATTATATGCAAAGTAATTTTTACAATTCATTTAATGTACTTCTTCATTTTTTTAAGTTGTTTTTTTCCACTCTCAGCTGCAACATTTGTAGTAGAGTTAATATATGGCTATTAGCTGACCATAATGACCTGATCGTGAGAAATCGTTTTTTGCACAGTGAAGTGTGCGTACTATCGATCGAATATTATCGATTGATTGGGACGTAATATAGGTGCACTTTGCTTCGAGAGGTATAAAAGCTTTTAGCGGGCGATGCCAATGGAATCGGTAATCGTGCATTACCGTACAGCGTCCTGTAAACTTTCGACAGAGGTGGTGCTACTTCCGCCTCCCCCTCCACCTCCCCCTCCACCTCCTCCTTCCTCTTCTCCTCACTTTAACAATCTTCTACTCCCCTCCCCCCCCTCAGTCTTTTTATAAGGCCGGCAGATAGTGACGCACTATCGCTGCGTTTAGCTGAATTTTTTACAACGAAAATAGTGCCTATTTGAATAAAACTACTGCTAAAATTCTGGAGGGAATTTATTCAACGTCGTATGGTAGGTATATCGCCGTTCCCAACCAATGATATCCAAAAGAATCTTTGTTGCCTAAAACACTATACTCTTGATTTACGACCTCATTCAGTCTCCTCGTAAAAGTGCTTTAAAAAAAAAACTAATGAAATTCAATTACCAAATGAACGCGTTTTCCTGAAAATGGCAAAAAAATTACTCTATGATATTAAGTAATTCAAAAAAAAATTTTTTTCTTTTCCTTCTTTCAAGCAATGCTTTATTTGCACTCTTATTGGTCATATAATTTTAATGAATACTGTTGCCTTTCATAGAGATTTCTTTCGAAGTAATCAGATCTATGTTTGTTATCGAGAAGATCGTTTATATATGATAGTTTACTAACTTAAACAAACTATATAAGTAGTGCAGCGCTAAATATCTTCTTGTTATGGTTTCAGACGTTAATTTCATTATTTTCTTCTATTAGGCTGCTCTAAAGCACGCTTGTCACAATAGGAAAGTTGAAAATTTTTGTAAAATATTACGTATTTGTACGCATATTTGGCAAAATTTTCTTAATTTTTGTTTTTGGAATATGGAAAATGGTTCACTGCCCCCCCCCCTCCCCTCTCTCCCCCCTCCTTTCTTTCCCTTCTTCATAAACTCCTCACCGAGGATGTTCATCGGTTTTCAGAAGTTACCTTTCACATAAAAGCAAATCCGTGAATGCACTAAACAATAGAAACGTTTCATACTTCCTCCGTTGTGGTCATGTCCATTTTGAAATTCAGCGGGTGTAAAAACACTTTTTGAAAATTCTAAAAGCTATCAATCCAATTCTTATAAACGAACCAATATAGTTTATATATATAAGTGAGTAATTTAGTTATTTTTTATGTATATATATGGTAAATTTGGTCCTAAATATTACGCATATCGTAAGAAGTTTGTTTTTTCCTTTTTTTCTCCCGTATAGTATTTAATCTGCTTTCATTAGAGCCTTTTATAATGCATCATTTTTTAAGTTTATTGAAATGTCTGTATTTTTAAGCGTTTCCGTTTAGTTGTCTTTCTCATTCGATACTGCAGTGATTGCTTCCCCCATTCCCCTATACAGTCACTATTTTTCAATATTTTTTGGTGGAAATTTTATTTAAACACTCATTTGCATTTATAATTTTTATAAAGAGTTAACAAATTGAAAAATTGACCGAATTATTCTCAAGACAAGTGATTTTTTAAAATTTTTTGCAGATCACAATTATGCAAATACTAAGAAAAAAATGGAAAAAGAAACCTGGAAACCTATGAAAAATTTAACGGAAATGTTGGCGTGATATGTGCTTTTTATAGTTTCGCCGATCAGAGTTAAACGGCTAAAAAAAACTATAATATGACACCTTATGAGATATTTTCGATGAAAATGAATCAACCGGAATAGATCTTCAATAAAAAATATAATTTCTATTCAAATATAAATGCAAAAATCTTTATTGCATATGTAAATTTTCATTTTAGTTTCCATAATCGCATAAAGTGCACTGAAAAATTCGATAAGGTAACTCGATATTTGCTTTCGTTTACCACATTGTCAACAAATCCAACTTTAGTAACACAAAGTGATGATGTAATATTCGATACAAATTGAGTGCTATGAAGATTGCTTACATGAAAGGTAATAGAGAGGGGGGTTGCTTGCCTGAAAGGTGATATAGAGGAAGATACTTGCCTGAAAAGTGATATAAAGGAAGGTTGCTTACCTGAAAAGTGATGTAGAGGGATCGCTTATCAAAGAGTGATTTGCAACATTCATTCGACAATCATTCCATTTTTAAAGATTGAAAGTTGGCTTCGTTTTTCGTTTTATTGCGATAGTGGGGCATCACGTGGTGACACGTTTAGAATATTTTCTTAAAATTTGCATAAATCATATTTTTCTAGCCACCACCCGTTATTAGAAATTTCCTCCTCGGTCATTGCACCATTATTCATATTGTATAAGGATTTTTTTAAAACTTTTTTTTGTAGAAAATTTTTTTTTGACGTTTCAAGAAAAATTTATGAATCTTTTTTTATATGGGATTTTTTTTTTTGATAATAAAATCGATCAACAAAGAAATCAATCAGCGCTTAGATCCGTCTCATTTTCACCAATTTCATCATGGTTTGTGATTTGTATGACAGAAAGAGTTTTAATGATAAAATTTTTTACCGGATGTTTTTACAAATATTTTTACAGGTATATACCTAGTACGGTTGATGTTATAGTTCAAGAACCTCATCGACTAACCTCTAAATTCTCTAAATGAACAAAATAGCAACTATAGTATAAATGTAGAGATTGCCTGCTACACGAATATTTAAGAGGTCTTTTCAAGGTATCAAAAAAGAAAACCTTTGCAAATATCCACCTCAATGACGAGCAAATATGAGCGGAAATTGGGCAATTTGTATGCGTTGATGGGTATGCGGTGTAGATGTGCTTGAATCGACAATTGCGAAAAAAGATCCCCTTTTTATGTGCAAGAAAAAGTGAAAAAGTGATCCAAATGTGAAGCGATAGACGGCACCATATATACCTATTTGAGTATCATTGCTCATTGTGCGTCCGTCTATCTAACTAACGATTTTATGATACCCTTTTACATTACATTTCGTTTTATGTTTAGTTTTATTTCTTTAGAAGTCTTTATTTTTTATTTTTTTTTCTTAAATTTTCAAATTACACCAAAGTTTCTATCCTTCGTTTGGAAAACTTGGAAATTTTTATGATGAGCTAAATGAGAAGGATAAAGCATTTTGAAATGCGTTATTGTAGAAATATTGAAAATATTTTGGGGAATTCTATTAAAAATTTGCTACATCAATTTGAAAACTATCAAAATTTCCCTCTTGAAAGGTTTTATTTCGATTCGTTGTGCAGAATTTAGTTAGTCGAAAAATTCCTCTGAATTCGGCAATGCGATAACCCCTCTAAAAGTTCTTTTTTTTTCTATCTTTTAGCTAAGATTCTTTTTCTTTTTCTGATTTGCATTTTTCTTAGTCCAATTGCAAAGTTTATAGTTAGTAGTGAACAAGCGATCGTCTTAACACCTTAATTTTAGCATTATTATATTATATTCCTAAATGAGAGGCCTTACCCTCACTTTAATATAATAATAAAAATTGAAAAATTATTAGTAACTTTTACGTCCTAAAATTTGAAAAAAAAAAAACCAAAATTGGCATTCACATTCGAAGATTGAAAAAAAAAGAAAGAAAGAAAAAAGTGATTACGAATCTCTTGTCGTATATGAAATTTCAATTTTTGAAAAAAAAAAGATTTAAATTGCATTTTCAAAAAGCGTCCATTAATCACTTCGTTAAAAGGAATGAATTTTTTTTTGCGTAAATCTTTCTCATGCATAACGATAATTACTTATACTGAAGTTGATAATTTCCTAGGGGAATAATAGGCAAGCTTTTTTTTTTGATTATAAACCTGAAAAGTTGCAATTTTTTTTCAAAATTTTATATTCATTTAATTATCTTGAGATTAAATAGAGACTATCGTTTCATATTATGTTGAGGTTAGCGTTTGTTTTTTTTGTTTGTTTTTTTTTGTTTTTTTCTTTCTTTTTTCTTTTTTTTTGCTTATCCTATATTCCCGTGATCACCATTAAAGACATCCAATTTGAGACGACATTTTGTTTGTTTTTTTGATCAAATGGCATAAATTTTGGAAAAAATTATCTTCGAAATCCTGTGAGAATTATGGATGTATAGTGCCATCCGAATGACAATTTCTTTAGAAGTTCAATCCGCCCCTCTTTCAGCATCTTTGTTTTTTTCTCTATTCTCATAAATGTTTCTATGAATGATTCACTCAATGATTGTCAAGAGAAATTTTCACATAATAACAGCTAGCGAGCACTAAATCATTCATGTGTAAAACTATTGTGGATTTAAATTGCTATTTTCTGCACTTTTGCAGTTTTGCATTTTTTGCAGTTTTATATTTGTAAGGCATATTATATAATGCAATCATATCTGCTACCATGTATGTGTTTATATACATACCCTATCGAATAGTCCCAAATTGAAAACCGTTGATGTCAGCTCAAATTTTCTTTACTATATCATAGGACAATCTTCTATTCCACTTTTGCAATTGAGCTATTATTTTCAAAGAGCTGTAGACTATTTCGAAAAAAAATGCATACAATTTTACATCGCATTGCAGTCGATAAAATTCCACTGAAATCCACATCAGATCACCAGTTTTTGTTCAAAAAAAATTCTGCGAGAGCCGTTGAATCATAGAAGATTTGAATTCTTTGTTGATCAATAATTTTTGAAATTCGCTAGTCACATAGGTAAAATGCAAAATTAGCATATCATGCCAATTCAACGAAAATACCGTTTCACTTATCGTTTTCAAAAAGATTTTGGAAAGACGGCACGAGTTGGCACGATATGTGTTTTTTGCATTTCGCGAGCATTGCTAGCTGGTTCTCATTATCCATCGAAAAAAATTATAATCATTTCGTGCAAATATTCTACGAAACATTCAATTTTTACAACCAAGTCGATGTAAAGTAAATTTTTTTTATCGATACAAGAAGTGCGTAAAATTTTTCATCTTTAAATATCCGTAGAAATTTCCAAAATCGATCGATTAAATTTAGGCGTAATATGGGAGGTAATCATACAATGTCTATTATACTCATCAATATTCCCAGTGGTTCACAATTTAAAACCACCCGATTGGCAGAGTGATGTATGATGTATATGGGTAAAGACTTCCAAACGTGTCGGAAAAACTGAAATGAGTTACGAAATTTGGTCACTACAGTAGACAGCTTAAAGTAAATTGCTTTCATGTTGATTCATCGCCGTGAAACCACCTAGAGTCATTCCAAGATGGAGGAAACTACGTTTATTTTATATTGGGCAATTTTTTAATTAATACCAGGCAACTTATAGGGAGACGAATGTTCTATGAAAGATTACCACCTGTAATGAAATTGTTCGAGATATTTTTTATTGGAAACCTGTGAAACCGGTTGGTAGGATAGGCGGGATATAAAATTGCAAATGCTACCAGCTTCTATAGCACACTCGTTAGCCTATATGTAATTCGGTTGTTGAAAATCCAATGGATTAAAGATGTATGCAAATTTTTGCTTCCACTTTTAAATGTGTATAATTCGTTTCTGAATGGGTCGATCGGTATGAATGGCTTACGTTACAATCGGCAAATTCCTTTGCTTTAGCTGTAATCGTTCTTGAATTGAAGCCACTCAACCGGTGAAGCCATGTGCACAGTTTTGACAGATACAGTCTTGTCTTGCAAATATAACTCCATAAAAGCCCATAGTAAAGAAAAATCAACAGCAATCGCTAAAAGCTCTATAGCGCTATCTTCTTTTATTGAAAGTCACATTATTTCATATCGTTTATATTTTAATCCTAATAAAATATCATCTCCATTAGGCAATTCTTTTTTTTTTTTTTATTTTCCATACATTACTTTTTAAAAATTTATTTTTCCTAAAAATGGGAAATATTCCATAAAAATAGGAAAAAAAGATAGAAATAAAAGAATTCCACTATATAAGATTTGAAATATTATAAAAGGAATTACTATAAGGGATGAAGAGTGATCGATGTTGAGGTGTTGAAGGGAATGTTAAGTCGATTGGGTTGATTGATTATTCAATGCGGGTAACTAAAATAAAGTGAAATGAAATCGAGAAAATTCCTCACCGATATCAGCATACAATCTATCCAATGTGATCATCACCACTTGTCTAGCTTAGGGCATTGCATTCTATGTCTATCATTTTAGGCGTTATAAATGGATGTAAGAGTAAAGCGGTTGCGATCTGAGCCTTTGCATGCAGAAAATGCTCTATGTCAAGAGTGCATGTCCTGCAGGTGTAATCCTTTGCAATTCCTATAGGTGGGTAGTGGTAATCATTCCTCTTCTGAAATAAGACAAGAGTTAAATACTTTCTCGGTTGTGCACTATTCTTCGATTAGCTGATTTTCATTTGTATTTTCACATTCCAACAATTTTTTTACATGAAGGATTAGAGCAATTCAACAATATAGAAATGGAATAAATCCAGTTGAATTTTTTCTTAAAAGTGATTTGAGTATATTCAAACGAGAGGGAATGAGGAGGGAAGGGCTGGCCAATGATGATATGCAGATATGAATCTCTAAATAAAGTTGCAATGCACGATTTTCACTACTAGTTATCATCGAGTAAAACTCATTTTATTTTCAACATATTTTCCGCTCATGGAGGTATTCATTTGTCATCATTTTTTTCGCGTTTAATGTCTTCTATTTGTTGACCAAAGAAGTGGTGTTTTTTTTTCTGAAAGAAATGAAAAATATTCAATTTCCTTTCAGTAAATCCTGTTTGAATAACGGTTATAGGTTGCTTCGCTTATATATTTGGAATTTTAATTGTAGTTATTAGTAGTAATTTGAAATCGTCTAAAGTTCGTAGTGTTTTGTTCACGATATATTCGATATATTTTTTAATTTTTTCAACTTTTTTTTGGAATAAAATCAGATTTTAGTGGTGTATTCTTCAAAAATTCTCATTTACCTATCTCCCGCGTTTGCTGTCTAAAATACTACCCATAAAATTCGTTTTTTTGCTGAGCAGTTATCATGCACGCATCACCTACTTTGGTCAAAGACCTCGTGATGGGACTTTTACGGCTGTTCGATGGAACTTATTGTCGATTCAAAAAAGTGCCACCCTTTCATAAATATTATTGGTACCTAGGTGACCAAAAATTTAGATTTTAATCGTTCTGAGAATAAAGAAGTGGAGGGGAGGGGGAACGAGTTAGAGTAGAAAAATTTTGGGTTGTAATTTTCTCTTTTTTAACAAAAAATTACCCTCTGTGTCGATAGAATGGTGAATAATGACAAATTTTAATGATGAATTGAGTGCATGTGAACGTACGCATTGAATACCTAAAGAACTACATTTTAGTTCCAATTATTTTGTTCTCTCTTATATTTGTTTGTGTTTTAAAATCTATCATTTCATACGTATGTTCGATTATTGATTGATATTTCCGGTTTTTCACATAAAACAGGTTGAATCATTAAGTTAGGTTAATCAATTCGAATCGCTTCTCGACGATAAATGATCTTTAATCTTTTTGAAGATATAGCCTTGAATATAAATGAATGACAATCATTTGAAATGCATAAATTGCGTCCTCCAAAATTTTGCCCCCCTAAAAAATAGCTAATTGGAATTGCTTATTTAATTCCGCTCATTTTTTAGAGGAATTTTTTCTTTCGAATTTTCAAAAAATTTCGCAATTTTAATATTTTATTCTCTTTGATATCGAAGAAGATTTGCGAGATCGTTGTTGTTGATTTTATGCGAAGAATGTATTCGATAAACTTTTTATAATGGCTTATCTTTATAATATGTTTTGTCTAAACGCTGAAAAATTGAATGCATTTTGAGAATTTTTTTTTCGCATTCACCATTGCTAGTTGAATGTTGTCACTTTTGCTCTGTTTCTAGTTAATTAGTGCGGGTTCGGCTATGAAATCCAATAGCAATAGCAAAAAGAAACAGGTATTTTTAGGAGAGGCAAACTTTAGCGGGTAATATGGCACACCTTTTATTGGTAATGAAGTTATCGATAATGCATAAAAAGGCTTGGTTTTATTACTCAGTCGTACAAATTCTGAAAGAAACACGATTTCCGAAGTAATCATAGGTTTATTTTGGTGATTAATAATATAGGCTGAATGTTATCATATCATATATTAGGGAGGAAGCAAAATATTTCAGTTTCATATTTTTCATCCCTCCCCTACCAAATAGTCCAAAAGTAATGTCGTATGGAAGGGTTTACATAAATATAGGTAATCTAGCAGTAATAAACATGGATATTGTACTTTTTACATAATATATAGTAAATAGAATGTAAAATAAAGTATTGTAGTATATTTGCTTATGCTTGATGCTCTCTCCGTTCCGCACTGTTGTGAAACGTTCGTGAGTCCATCATCAATTTTGACTCAATAAGAGACTTTTCATGTTCTCAGTAGAGCTTAGTCTAATAGCTGAGTGTTGAATTTTTATTTGCTTATTGAGCTGTTTATTACTATAAATTAATCAATTACTGGAAGCGGTTTTAAGATGAAAGCGATAAGCAAGACACAATTTAAATCCAATGGGAANAATGAAGCAATCTGATATAAGTATATGATTGAGTGAAGTATTTCGATTTTACTGAATCGATGAAAAAAACGCATCTAAGGTTTCCTTCTTAGATTACATTATTAATGCTTTGGTTTTTGTTTACATTATCTGTGCAACGAAATATTGATCGATTTTTTTTTATTAGAAAAATTCACCGGAAGAGGAGAAATGTGTTGCAAACGAATGGTTTATTCTTGCAGGATGCTTTTCATTTTTTAAAAGAAGCTCATCAAGCGTTCCATTATGAGCCATTTATTAATAAGCCCAAGGATAGGTTTAAAGCTCATCCATACGAGAGAGAGAGAGAGAAATGGTCGAAGAGGTCTACTCTCTCAGAAATTCTTTGTTTTAGGTGTAATCGATGACTGAAACCGTCAAGCTTTCCATAATTTTAACGCTGCACTTCTTATGTTGTATTAATGTCAACTATATAGAACAAGGATAAAACCTATTATAAAAACCCTAGATTTATTATGTGAATAAAATTTGCTATGTGGAGGAAGATTGGAACATTCCAAGATCCTTGAGTAGGTGCGTATTATCATATTATGCTAAGAGGCTAATAATTTGTTCTTTTCGATTATTTTCGGGGAAATTTAAAAAGAGAAACGAGACGATATTCTCCTAATTACATGAAGAGTTAAAATTTGAATATTATCAGTATTTTGCTTTATTTTATTTTAATCGATAAATTACTCATTACGAACTAATTTCTCTTCATATCACTTCCAATTCCGCTTAAGTGAAGTTATAAGGTAGCGTGAAGGTTAGGACTTAGGCTCGTCTCCTGCCTATTGGATACTTACGAATCGATTCATCGTTGTTCCATTCAAGAGCAGAGTTCCGAGTTGCTCCACCATCCTCGTCCCGATGAGGCCACTATTCGGAATGACTCGATAGGATGGAGCCAAAGTGTTTGCTTGGAGCCCTCTTAAAACCGACCGCGCAATAAGCAATACTAAACATTCGAATTTTCAAAAAATTTCGCAATTTTAATATTTTATTCTCTTTGATATCGAAGAAGATTTGCGAGATCGTTGTTGTTGATTTTATGCGAAGAATGTATTCGATAAACTTTTTATAATGGCTTATCTTTATAATATGTTTTGTCTAAACGCTGAAAAATTGAATGCATTTTGAGAATTTTTTTTTCGCATTCACCATTGCTAGTTGAATGTTGTCACTTTTGCTCTGTTTCTAGTTAATTAGTGCGGGTTCGGCTATGAAATCCAATAGCAATAGCAAAAAGAAACAGGTATTTTTAGGAGAGGCAAACTTTAGCGGGTAATATGGCACACCTTTTATTGGTAATGAAGTTATCGATAATGCATAAAAAGGCTTGGTTTTATTACTCAGTCGTACAAATTCTGAAAGAAACACGATTTCCGAAGTAATCATAGGTTTATTTTGGTGATTAATAATATAGGCTGAATGTTATCATATCATATATTAGGGAGGAAGCAAAATATTTCAGTTTCATATTTTTCATCCCTCCCCTACCAAATAGTCCAAAAGTAATGTCGTATGGAAGGGTTTACATAAATATAGGTAATCTAGCAGTAATAAACATGGATATTGTACTTTTTACATAATATATAGTAAATAGAATGTAAAATAAAGTATTGTAGTATATTTGCTTATGCTTGATGCTCTCTCCGTTCCGCACTGTTGTGAAACGTTCGTGAGTCCATCATCAATTTTGACTCAATAAGAGACTTTTCATGTTCTCAGTAGAGCTTAGTCTAATAGCTGAGTGTTGAATTTTTATTTGCTTATTGAGCTGTTTATTACTATAAATTAATCAATTACTGGAAGCGGTTTTAAGATGAAAGCGATAAGCAAGACACAATTTAAATCCAATGGGAAAATTAACTATAAAATATTCTTAGTGATCGAAAGTCGATTTTTTGCATCGTTTCANGGGAGGAAAATGCATCGTTTTCTTAGAGTTGAAAATTGTCTTTTTTTTTCTGAACGCCGATAAATCTTTATAATTTATCGTTGTGAAAATTTAAATAATTGGTTGAGAGAGATTTTTTTCCACTATAACTCACTATGAAAAAATTTTCGAAAATTTTCCCATCTGTTGCGAAAAAAAAAAACTCTCGTAAGAAAAATGAATTATTGATTAGTAGAGGAGCTTCTCTTAAAGAGAGAGAGAGAGAGAAAAAAACAAAGAAAGGGGTGAGAGAGAGAGAGGGAACGAGAGAGGGAAATGCTCGAGTTTTGAATAGAAAGCGATCTTCTCACGTTTCCCATAAAATTTTTACTATTATTTAAAAATTATCGTTTAATAAATGGCAAATTTCAGTGATTACGAAGCGATCGGTGAATGGTTTCAAATGAAATAATTCTTTTGATTATTACGTTGATAAATTAGTAGAATCAAGCTTGAAATGTGATAGAGAGTTGGCAGATGTAGACCTGTATTGCCGGTTATCGCAAATGCACAAACAATTTACTTTTAATAAACTTTTGCATTTCCGGTTCCTTATCGTACCATATCATAAAGGTTTTCCGGTATGAGTGTACTACTAATGAGTTTCCGTTTTCCGTTTTCTATATATCAACGATAAACATAAGCAATTGTTCTATTCATTCAATGATCTTTTTTAGTTGTTAGGTGAGGGTATTGATTTTGTATTATCGAATATCTTAGCAAATATGGCATTCATTGTGATCATCGATCGCGAAACTCTTTAATTCGCAAAAATGATAGATAATGGCGTTTTAGGTGGGGGGGATTGAAACATCTGCGGAAGTTGTGTTTAAATCATTTCAGTGCTTTTTTTAAAAATTATTCATTTCCTCCTAAATTTGGTTTCTTTCCAGTTTTTTTTTTGTTATTGCCATCTTTAAATTTCTTTTATTGCTCTCTTGTATTCCGTTTTATTGCTTTTTTTATTTCGTCTATGGAGTCTTCAACTTCTTCCAAAGTTTATACAAGCGCTTTTTAAGGGGATGAGTGAGAAAACTACTACTGCTGCTGTTGCTGTTTTTGCTTTTTCGAAGCTTCGTTAGCGAAATTCCTATAGGTGGAGACATTTTACTATTTAACCTAGAAGTATATTCAACAAAACAAGTTAGAAATTAACGTAATTTGCAGAAAAAGGTTCTTTACCTATATTCCTTATCATCTCTTTCTTCGGACAACTTCATTTTGCTAGAACTCTTATTTTTCTTGTTTCTATTCCCTCACCTCTCCCCCCCCCCCCCCCCCCCCCCCCCCCAAGAGAGAGAGAGAGAGAGAGAGAGAGAGAGAGACAAAGAGAAAGGGGTAAAGAGAGGGAAAGGCAGGGCTATTTTCTACTTCATTTGAAGTTTTCGTCACCGTTTGGTTATTTGTAGATAAATGGAAGGAGCATTCTTTAGAGGATTTGCTAATGATGACATATTGCGTAGATTTTTTTCCTATTTTTTATCGCTTGTTGATTGTAGATTTTTATAGTTTTACATCTGTGCTAATCGGCGAATGCTGCTATCTACATTGGCTGAGAAGGTGAGAAGAAAAGATATGACTCGTATATATTTCAGAAATTTTTTATTTCATTTTTCGAATTAATTGCGGAGGAAATTATGTAAATTTTGATGTAGTTTTCAAGATTTTTTTTTTCATTTTTATGCACGTAAACCATTGTCATCCTTATTTTTTAACGAAATTCTTCAATTTTTTTCCAAAAGCCTTTTCAGTTTTTCTTTTTTTAGGGATTGCATTCACCACAAATTTATAGAGTCTCAAGTAGCTATGACCTAGCGTTTTCTTTTAAATAACTAGCTTTCAACATGTGAGCTGTTGCATAATCACTGTGCTGCACGACTTGCACTTATAAAATTTCCATCGTTCTTGTTTTACTTTAGTGAGCCCTAGGGCTTATCGTTTTCCAGCCCTTTACAAACTCGACTTTTATCGAAAACAATGGGTTATGGAGAAAGAGGATGGAATTATGCTGTTTGTAGGAGGAAGTGGAAATGATTCTATTGTTCAGGACGCGAAAAATATGGAGAAGGGAAGGGTTATTGCAGTTCTGGAATTTTTCAATTCTACTATATTCAAGAAATAGTACCATCGAGAAATAAAATTTGAATAAATAAAGAACTATGGTGTTTAAAAGAGAAAGGAGAGTCAGTCGGCGTTATCGCTTAACTGAGAACAAAAAAAGATGAATGTTTCATAGAACGATATACTGTGCGATACATGCATACATCGTTGTATCAGTTTATAGGCGGACAGTACCCCCACTTACCTGGTGTACACTTGCCTTTCTATCTCATTCGTTTAGTTTTCCTTTGCAATAGCAGCTGATTCACCCTATAATCTATCATGCAACATCGTGCATTGTTCATTCCATTTCTATCATAGCCAGCTGCCGATCATTTTGCTATCTATGAACTCTCTTTTCCTATCCCCTCCCTCTCTCTCTCCCTCCCCACTTTTCCTCTTCTGTTCCCTCCTATATCCCACTATCTCTTTCCCGTCTTTAAATGAGCCGTTGTCAACGGGAGTACCTCGGAAGGGGAAAATAGGAAGTTTTAGGTGAGCATTAATAATTTTAACCACAATTTTATATATATTTTGCTGTTTTACGCTCTTTGAAGATAATTAGTTGAATTATTTGGGAGTCTGTCATTGTAGCGATGCTTTGAAGTTTTCGAGGATTATGTTTTTTTCCAAGGGGAAGAGTGCCCTGAAAGTTTTGTTGAGTCGTTTTAATAACTCAAAAATAAGATGATACATTACCGATGTGCTTGCTTTGTCGTAAAAATAGAGAACCTTCTCAAAACATCCTTAAAACTTATTCAGTTATGCTGTAAATACTGAAGCATGAAAGTCATCATATTCAACAACACAAAGTTTCAAACCTTGTAGGTTGTACCAATTTTTTTTTTCTTGCAGTGAGGGAGGGAAGAATGATCGAGAATCGAGGCACATTTTTTCCAAGTTTTTTTGAGGAATCGAGAATAAAGTTTTTCAGATCTCCTCAGATTCGGGTTGATGATAAAGCATTTTGTATAGATGTTAATTCACACGTCTCAAAACCAGGTTTTTAGAGTATATGTTTATATGGGGTGAATTCAAACGCTGAGCACCTAGAGTGACCTTGAGTGAAGGTAGTGGCCATTTCCTCAGCAATTATCTAACCGTCCACCGAAGTTGTCTATAACGGTTTGCGCAAGACTTATTGAATTGACTCATTAAGAGCGCGACAAACGCATATCGCGCTAGATGACCATAATTTGAAGACTTCGATTTAGGTTTGTACCAATTCTGGTGTTTTATTCGAACATTTTGGCTTTAATAGACATTTAAATAATTTTAGTTTTTTTGACAATTTACATAAATTTAGCAATTTAAGTAATAGAAGTAAATTTTTTTTTAAATTATAGCAGTTAAAAAAAGCTTCATATGTTCGTTGATGGAAATCGACTACCAATACATTAGTGTGCACTCACTTTCACTCAGGTATTAGTTGTATGAACTTGGAATGTTTTGGGAAATAATCGAAAAAAATTTCAAAATTCATCGATCAAGTTAAGTTGAAAAATGTTTTTCTTAGTGGTGAAAAAAATATAATATCAAAGATTCGAATTGAATATTTATTGAGAATTTTTGATGCCGATTAGTTGTGTTGATTATAAAACAGGCAAACGATAGTTGAATTAAATATGCAGAAGAATTTGCATCGAAATCCACTTTAATTGACTTGCTTCTACAATTCAGCAGCTTATATCATTTGCCACTAAGCAGTCGATCAATAAAATAGTATTTTATGCAAGTTTAGCTAGTCTGGTAATTCAAGAATCTATGCTAATTAAATACCTAAATAATTAATGGGTAAAAATTTATAAACTCGAACAGTGATACCATCCATGAATAGGTGGCTAAATGTTTGCATTTTGAGCACAGCGACAATAGAGATGTGCTTCTCTTTTTGATGACTAATCCATCCTTTTTGATCACTAATGTTGTGGTCATTTGTGACGTTAATGTTACGAATGTAAAATTTTCATATTGTAATGAATAATCTTTATTAATAGTGCGTTACAACTTACTGTTACAGTTTAAAATGTTACGATTTGTGGTGCTGAGTGAAAATAATCTCAGTGATTGTCATTTGTATGTTTATCGAAGAATTTCGGTCATAAGCATACGTGACGTATGTTTATTATCGAAAGTTTTGGCCACGTTGAAGTGGGCTGTTTCTTTAATTTTTTTTTCATATGTATATATATATATATATATATATATATAACATTACTATTGCCATTTTTTAACAATAAAAATTTTTTTCGCTTTCCTATCGTAGTGTCGTTAATCACTCATTGAGTTATTGTCGCTTTGAATGTAATCTGCACTTTTTTGCATATTCTTCGCTCAAATTAAATTCCTAAACTTGCATAAATTCTTTTGCATATTTTATTGCTCTGATCTTATGTCATCGTTTTTTTTTGTGCATAATAAACAAATATAATTATCTCATTAATATAATCTATATTTCAGGTATATTTATTTCACCTTTTTTTTCACCCTCATCGTGCAGTCGATTGGCCGATGCGAACCAATCGTATGGGCGGAAGTAGAAGAATTTAACTGTTATTTTATTAGCTTATTTCATATTACTGCCATTCGACTTCACTGCCTTTTCGTTGGGACGTCTCGTGCTTCACGTCATGGAGTGAGTTGTCCTTTTTTATTTTTTGCTGATCGTTTTTATTTAATTCGTTGAAATTTTGAGCTATTTCTATTGGTTGTATGTGACCACCTTCCGGCGCATTTGTGCAGGTGTAAAGTGGAACGTGAGTATTTACGGTTGCAGTTTAAAGCTGCAATTTCCGACAGTTTTTTGGTTCATTAATTTCGATCGTTGAAAATTGCCATTATTAAAAGAACTTAGTATCAAAGAAGTGGAAAATTGTGGTTTAAGAGGGGAAGTATGGAAGATATAAATGTAGCATTTCTAAAAGGGAGGGGAGGGGGGTATGATGTTGCTGATACGAAAAGAGAAAGAAGGTTGCACTCTGTAATCATAAACATTCCAAAAAAATGGTAGAAGACGATCGCATCACTTCCATATTGACAAGCAATTTTCCACGTGGGTGGTATTCTATTACTAATTGCGTTTGATTTGGAAGTCATAGTAAATAATTCGATTTTCTTCTACTGTCAGCATGAACTGAATTAATTCAATATTGTAGATAAAAAGAAAGAATTTTTTGATCTATTTGAAAGGATAGGATGATATCTGATCGATTGTATAAACGTTTCTTATGAACAACACGTTCTTGTTGAACTGCATTCTTGTAATTCGATTTTCTTCTACTGTCAGCATGAACTGAATTAATTCAATATTGTAGATAAAAAGAAAGAATTTTTTGATCTATTTGAAAGGATAGGATGATATCTGATCGATTGTATAAACGTTTCTTATGAACAACACGTTCTTGTTGAACTGCATTCTTGTTATCTCCATTATGAATACTATTTTCTTGTTTTTTTTTGCTGCATTTTTTTTTTCAAGAACAACGTTAATAGAGATGTTTACACTCATTATTTGTAAGACCTGCTTTCAGTGTGCGCTTTGAAAGGTGTTTTAAGTGAATTTATTAACCGATAATTTTTATCGGCTGTTGTTTATTTTATGTTCAGTCTCCTCGGAATCGTCGAGGAAAGGGAGAGGGGGAGGAAGGGAGTTGGGCAGATAGAGGTTGACGAAGATGAGTGGTCACCTGTTTAATCGGATTGCAAACATTTTTGAGCATATTCATTAATGTGTTAATTAATATTTACAAGGTAAATAAAGATTCGGAAATGAAAATTGAAGTTGTTTGAAGCTGTAAAGAAGCGAATAAATTTTTGGTGAAAAAGAGATGAATGTTTACGTTCGTTGAGTGCATTCGTATTTACTCTCTGTGGATACGAAAGAGTGGATTTTGCTTTCGAAATGACCTTTCATCAACAAGTGCTTGCACATTTTATTGATATTTTTGTATCGCATTCTGCTTCACTTCCCCTCTCGTTGAATTTCATCTCGAATAGATGAGTACCACCCATCATTGATGCATCTTGCGCAACCAATGACCACATCTTTGCATAGTGTAAAAAAGCTTACGCGATTATCGTAATGCACTGATTATAAGCCCAGTCATGGTAAAAATCTTGGGGGATTATGCGGTTTTCTTTGGAAATTTAAAAAGTGCTTTGAATATGCTATAAGTGGATGTTACAACGCGGTTATATGTACCCTTAGTGGGTGGAAGGTGAACACTTCAAAGTGAAAGCTTTCATGTCTTTTCCTCACCCTTACGATAGCACACCGTTTGTCTCCACTTTCCACATGCATCCTAAGTGCATTATAGGAATACATGAAAATTTTCGCTTTCGGGTATACGTTCATTTAAGGGGAAACCCTTCGCCTGTTGCTATCACTTCATGATTATGCGCCTTCCCTTCACTCCTCCTCTTCCAAAAAAGGGAAACTTTTGGGGCCATGGGCAGGGTTTCGTGGTGCTTGTGGGAATCAACATTCTACATAAGCATGTTTTCCGCATTGCTATACACCACTGTTCAATATTTTCTTTGAAAGGGCACTGCGAGAAGTGTTGAAAAGGTTTTGCATTATATCTTCAAAAAATTTTTTTTAGTAGGCGAACAACCAACATATTGGAAGATAAGGTGAGTGAATCGGAGGCATTCGGCAATTAGGTTTATTTGCAGCCACAAAAGTTCGTCCACTCACTGACCACCCAATTCGCCATTCATTTGCTGTCATGAAAAAGATCATTCGAGAAAAAAAAATTTTTTTTAAATCTAGAATATGGCAATCCCCTTCAGTATTAATGGCAAATTGTACTTTTTGAATGTCTTTTATTTGAAGTTCGATGCGGGTTATGTATACATTCTGCTGAATCTAAGCATATCATTGACATTTATATGTGAAAGGTTATCCATAATGGGCACAAGTACACAAGAGATGGTGGTCGCTTTTTTCCCTGAATTGTCCTCTACCTTTCAATAGTTATTGATGTTTTTTTTCTTTGCACATTCCCTCGAAGGTTTTCGAGGAAGTGAAAGCTCTTACACGATGTGGCAGGCGTAATTTGTGTGATAAAAGATTGACCAATAGATCAGTTTTATCGATCAACTTTTCATTGGTTTGATCTTTTCTAAAATTTTCCGCTTTTTTTCCAGTTATGATTTCATCGAATTATTCACCAAATTGCATTTTCGTGTGGAATTTTTATATGAAATATGAATAATAGAAACAAAAATCAATCTATCATAAATAATATTTGAAAAAAATTATTTAATATGCATTTATTTGGTTTTATATATGATGTTTATATGCACAGGAATTATGCAAATCATATAAAAAATTTTATAGATAAAGGGAGGTATGATTTTTTCAGATCATTTTTTAATAGTGATACATCATAGAAATTAGTCATCGTTTATCGTCTTAGAGGGAATTTGAATAGACGAGCGCGATGATGTCTGAAATTTCGACAAGAAAATCTCCGATACTATGCGCCTCGAAAGTAACCACTTCGAAGATGAATTCTTTTGCACTTAGGATGTGACGATTATTCAGTTTACCTATGCCTAGTAATCGAAATGAATATTCTATGTGATAGGTGAACCCAAGCCATCGACTCAACCACCTGTCTTGACAGCTGCTATATTTGCTGTTTTTTGATTATATCGATGTATGCAATGAGAGTTCAGTACAGTAGCAATTCAATAAACAGTTTAATGCAGGAGAAATGCGAAGATTATCCACGTTGTGGTATGACCTTCAATGTGTCCTTTGTTTTTTAATATTTAAATGTAGGATTTATTAATTTAAAAGTTTTCTTTTACCTCGTTGAGGTTCTAATATTCATTTTTTCCCGTCTGCCCTTCCTCCCTCTTTGGTTGTATCCGCCAAATCCCATTGGTATAGACAGTAGACTAAAGTAATTGTTATATAAAGACGACAATTAACAGATTCAGCGTGTATGCTTAAAACTGTTGTATACTTTCGATAAAGTTTGATTTTTTTTCCATTTTTATTAATTATTTTTTGATGGCATTATTGGCCAGATCATCCATCGATTATTCCGATTAGATGAACATAAACAAAGAAAAAAGATGAATTTCGTTATCCCTTCATTGCTTCTCCTACTGTTCATTTATTTCTCTCCATTATCTCTCACGAGACGTCATAGGCAAGCCATAGCCGGTTTATATCAATTTTTCTCTTCCTCTCAATTTTACATCTCATATCCATTTCTTCCCAATTATTCAACTTTTTCCCAAAAATGTAGGAATTGAAAGTTTTGTCGATAAGCCCTCATCTGCATTCCCCCGCTCCACATTTAATCTCCCTCTCCCTTTTTCATGGGAATAAAAATGAAGGTTTCTGTTAGTCATTCTAGTATGTTTACTTCTATTTTTTATGTTTACTTTGATTTGTGTAGATTATAGCCTGTGAAGTAAGATTGACTTTGTCAATACAACATTTATATTTCCTGCGGTGTCCGTAAGGGTGCGCTATCCTAATTTCATGATAACGTAAGGAGGAGATTCACATTTTTGGTCCAAATCAATATTGCCCACTCCTTATCCTCCCCTTTCCATTACTGCCCATTATTCACCTAAGCTCCTTCACATAGCTGATTAAAGCTTTTTGTTCTTCGGTGGACTTTAGCTTCTTTGAAGGCTTTGAACATTTGAGTGAAGAGGGAAGAGGGGGAAACGGAAGTACCGATAGTGAACGTTTGAATTGGGTGGGGGGGGGGATAGAAAATAGAGACATTGATAGTGAACATTTGGAAGTTCATACGGAGTTAACGACTTTGCAGACATGTAACTGTTGTGCCCATGCTAAACGAGCATTAAATCTTAAGGCAGACGTGTGGTAGGCAAGGGGATAAGGCGAATCGTCGTGCAGTATTGGGCATTGTGAAGTCGGCCAAGTGACCACTGTTGTGCCCCTTCCTAATACTCTCTCTTTGGCTATTCTTCTTTGCCATAAAGAATGGATTCATTATGTCTGCTTCTAGCCTATTTCTATGTTATTTATTAATGCCACACATCGCGTCCTATTATTGTGCAACGGCAACGAACGAGCATCATCAACAGCACGTATATGCATACATCCATCGATGGTGCTATTCTTCTTGGACGATGCTTTCGCACGCTTTAATGCACCACATTTTGCTCTTTTTGAGGGATTGGCCTATTCATTTACGATCTTCTTGCATTTGGCCAATTCGTTTGCGATCTTCTTGCATAAATGGCCAAAATGGCCAATTCATCTCTTTTATTCTTGCGTTAGTGGTCAAATGGATGTAAACAGATCGTATGACATAAAGTTCAAATAGCGAAAAGGACACATTCTCCGATGATGGGAAGAGGTATAGATCCATTCAAATGAGGTGTTGCCTTACGTTGAAAACATGTTCGCTGTCGCGAACTAAACTACTGCGAGACTGTAATGTGGAATAAATGTGAATATCATTCGGCAAATCGATCATACGGAAAATCAAAAAATTGATGCAAAAAATTCATTATTTATGGAGTAGTGAATCGACTCAAAAATGGGCGTATTGAAACGTGGAATAGAGCCGAGCATATATTCAAAGGATTATGGTGGATGTGCCCGAAAATATTTGATAGATATAGGGGGTCGATATATGCGAACGTTGCCGAAATTAATGCAATCACCAAATGGATTTTATGGATCGGCGCATACGTTGAGTGGTTTAATTTGCAGATTTGTTGAGAGAAACGAAGGGATTACCCTCTGTGGTGGTCTTGAATCACTCGTACATCTTCTACAACGCTGCAATTGTAAGCCGTGAGTTACTCATTACTCACTGCTTCGTTGTGTGCATTACTCTTACTTTCTACTATTAAGCTATACTGATTGAGGAGTATTTAATTTCATTCGGAATGATGAATTTTTTCTTTTTAAATTTAATGAATTATGAAAGTAATGGTTGGTGATTTGATTGTTTGAAAAAATACTTGAAAGCTGTTTTCCTTCATCCTTGGTCGAGAATTTTTTTCCTGAAATATTAAAAATGAGGCATCCGTTTATATTATCGACTCAAATTTGCATCTTTTATAAATTTATATATACCCAAAATCTTCTGGAAATAAATAAATTTCTTAGAAGTCACAAGAGGAAATGTTTTTTAAATGGTCTTTTTGCTTGAAGATAATCGAAGTTGCAATCGAAAATTCAATTGATGAATGCTTTCAAATTTTTAATGCATCATATTTTTAATGCATTTCTATGATATAACTTCTGGATCGATGATTTTTATGACCACCTTTCTACATGATGTCAATATTTGATGTTTGGTAGATTGAACTAGTTCGATCGGTGCATTTTTGATTATTCTGTTTCATTTAGTTTTGAGCCTAGATGTGTGCCAGCCTGCTCTCATCCAGTATTCATCGATTTATTTAGCCGTAAGAGACAGAGTATAAAGCAATTTAGACGGCTTTATGGGTGCATTTTTTTAGGAAACATTTTGCTTTTTTTTTCTCACATTCCATTCCACTACTTGAAGTTTCTTTTCGTTAACGATAGCTAGAACATGATGGAACTATAGGGCATTTTTTTGTTGTTTTATGCAATAAAATAACGTACGTATAGCAGAAAGTTAATTGTAGTCTGTTTGTTGTGGCGTTATTTCTTCCATTATTGATTCTTTCTTCTCCATTAATGACTTTTTTCGTTAGTATTCTTTTTTTTTTTCGTTAATGATCCGTTGTCTCGTTAATGATCGTTTTCCGGAAACGTCCCTTTTTTCATTGATAATCTTTTCCGGAAACGATTTCTTTTTTCCCGTTAATGGTTAATTTTTTTTTTTTTCGAATTTTAAATTATCGTCATTCAAACATCGATTGTGATTGAGGCACTTGAAGTCTTCGAAAATTTCCTCTTTCTTTTTTGTGTTTTTTTTCACATTACTTGCCACACAAATGTTGCCAATCTTAAACTGTTCTTTATAATGAGGGGAGGGGGGGGGATCTTATTTTGTTTAAGGTTATAAAAATGTGAATTATAAACAACCTCTGAGGTTTTAATTGGCTAAAGGTATAATTGTTTTTGCTTATTTCAACGAACAAAAGATCCTGAGAAAGGCTTCGCGTTGTTTTTCTTCAAACCCGCCCTCCTCCCTCCTTCCTTCCTCCCCCCTACTTCCTTCCCCCCACTTCCTTCCCTCCCCTCCACCCTCCTGTACTCCACCCTTATCATGTTCATAGATATTTGTCATTGCTTTAGCCAGTTTTTCGCATAACTCATCTAAGCGTTTAATGAGCTGAATAAATTTTGCAGCAGCATCCTACTAGTATATAGTTTTCATAAAATTTTCAATAGAAACTAATGAATCGATGAGAGTGTATATGTAAATAAGAGAGAATAATGTTGGCAGATGTTGTAGGTGTATATGCGGTCTTTAATTAGGCAGGCTCATTAACGTTTGCCCGCTTGGTTCTCTTTCATTGTAAATCGAGTTAACAATCAACGAACGTTTCTTGCGGAAATAACGTTATCGCTTTGATGGGTGGCATTGCAGATGTCATCTCTAAGGGATTGATTTTGATATACTATATTCACTAAGACTGACGGCATTATACCATAATTCTGAAATTTTATAAATATTATTAAAGCAAAAATAGATCGAAAATTTTGGAATCGTTATTTTGGCGCTTTTTAAAAAATTAATTTTAGCAACTGGAAAGTAAATTGGATTTAGAGGCAGCCTTATCTGGTCAATGGCCAGCTGTATCCAGTCGGCCTCCAGCATAATTATTTTATTTGAAATAATGTAGTTTGGATGATTTAGCGAATATGGCATTTGCATAAAGTTGGAGAATATGTTCTTAAATGTGTCAGAAATGAATGAACACATTCGAATTACCCTCCTCCTGTCCCTTGTCCTTCCTGCTATTGCCATCCCCTAACACACCCCCCCCCCTCCCTCTGTCTTTCTCAGCTTATTGTTCATTTTTATGAGGGAGCATATTTGATTTATTTGTGTTAATCATTAGTTCTTTATTTAAAGGTTCAATTTATATGCAAATATTTGACGAGCAATAATCCATTCATAGTTTTCCTCATTCTTCTATATGAGCTCTTAGATGCCCTAAATTGTTCGATTGGTGAATGAAGTGGAAGGAAAAAATGTCATCGCGGCGTCGTCGTGCACTGCACCCGTTGAATTATTGATTCCATTCGGTGATTATCGCATTATCTCTTCAACTTTTATTCCTTACGTCCCATACTTCGCCAAAATAGGCGGTAATTTGGAAAGGGGGGAGGGTTCAGAATTGTCTTCAGCTGATCTGATAACAAAGGGAGTAAATTTTTATGATCATTTTTGGAGTTTTTTATTTCGCTGGCAAGTTGACAAATATCTTATTTCATCTCTGTCAATGGAAGTTACTTCATCTATTTGAAAATTTTACCCAAGTTTTTATATGGATTTGCATTTAAAAATTTTGAATTTATTATGGATATGCTTCTACTCTACTTTTTTCTTTGGTTCAATTTCGAAGAAGATTTTTTGGGTGAATGGAAAAACTTTCAATCTCAGGCACATCTGTTTATCTGAAGTCATTAATCTTGGTTACACCTGTCTCCCTAAAGTCACGAATCTCTGGTACGACTTTAAAATCACTAAATACTTGAAGAGGATTTTCTTTACGGTTAGCGTAAAAGCAGTTGCTAAGAGTGAGTACACTTGAAGAATTGAATTTACACGCAATATTATTTATTCAGATTGTGATGTAGTTGAAAAATAAATTGAATTTCCTTTAGCGTTACCATATTAGTGATGTTGGATATTTAATCACTATAAGGGCACCGCCTACTGTAGTTTTTGATGTGCTGTTTATAGCACCGCTTGTTTTCATGGATGTTTTTCATGAGGGGGAATGATTGGAATTTTTTTATACGTATATTTTTTTTGATCAAACGATTCATAGTGATCGTTTTTTTTTTTTTTGATCGATCAATAGAGATCATCTGACGTCTGCGTTTTAATTTGACGCCCTAAACAAAATGCTTTTAATTTCTTTTTTTTTCCGTTGTTATTTGAGACTTTTATCATTGAGATTTACCTATCGAATTTTTGATTTTGAAAAGAAAATATCCTTGAATTTTGGCTATTTTGCTCGACATCTAAATTCGAAGGTATATGCCGAACAACAAAGGTTGCCAAATCCACCAACCACCTATTGCAAAAATTATTCAGCTGCATCGTTTTCGTTATTATTTGAACTCAAAAGCGGCAGTGGTGTTCTTGATGTTCAAGGCAGCCAGCTGCACCGTATGTTGTCTAATGTGCGTTTGCTGTATGAGAATGTATAGGTTTGTACTTTTATAGTTTGTTTTGCATCTTTAGCTGTTTAAGTAGATACATTAGCCATGGCATTGAAGGGGAGACTTAGAGTTGATTGAATTCTTATCATATCCTCTGAAAGATTATTGAATTCTTACCATATCACCTGAAAGGTTATTGAATTCTTATCATATCACCTGAAAGAAATTTACCTATCGTGTCAGTGTTGTGATTGTACTTAGAATTTGAGTTATTGATAGGAGTAAATTGCATTTAAACAATCAAATAATAATGAAATTACCTCAAACGTAATAGCTGTATTTTATCATCTATATTAAAGATTTTTTTTTTCATTTTCAAGTATAATTTATCTCAATGGTTGCATTAAGCCGCTATTTGTTTCATTGTGTCTCTTTATGAAACAAGTTGTTAAAATTTCGATTTTCATGCATTAAATCGTCTTCAGCGTTTTCTTTTGTGCATATATCATAGAGGATATATAATGTCTATTATATAAGTATATTAGCTTTACTATCGATATTTTCGGCGTAAAAACGGTTAATCATTGTAGATGGGATATAATTTATTGAGATATGTTAGTTAACATCGTAATCGTTCATATTCAAGGATATTTTGAGAGGTCTGTTTCCATTAATCATTTCCAGTATGGTGAAATTAATCCATTTCCAATATGGATGTAACAGGAAATGAATTTAGTGCTTAAACATTCTTCCTGAAACATGCGAACAGGATTTTATGTTGATATGAACTGCTGGAGTAGTTGGAATATCATTGTCGCTTATTGCCAATCGACGATGGCTTTTGAGTTTTTCACATTTTTTGCATTGCAATGCTATAATGATGTTCTATCCGATTCAGGAGTCACTCGTAAAATCTATGGATGAGGTCGTATAGGATTGATTACTTAATATCTCTCTTTGCTATATTTTATCGTTGTGGCGATTTCAATTTGAATTTCGTTTCGTATCTTTTCGCAGCAATGATTGATATTAGTATATCTATATATGCAATCATTCCCACAAATCATTCGATTCATTTCTCAAGACAATCGTAATAAGTAAATATTTTGCCAATGACTCATACATTGGGATTGGTCACTGTTCAAGAGAACTCTTACATATTAGCAAAAGGTTGATTTTTATTTTGATGATCGGCCCTCTATAGTAGACATGATACCTTCTCAATAAATAGAAAAGAAAGATTTTTTTTTTTTTGAACAAAAGCGGAAGTAATATTTTCCTTCACAAATAGTGACCTGATTTAAACTTTGGTCACATTTCTTACGGAATTCGATGCCCCTTCTCTATTCGCATTCCCTCCTATTGCGAATGAAAATTCCGAAATTTCTTGCTCATGGTTTTTTTGACCCTTGAAGTTTAATTGAGCGAAATTTTTTACGGCAGAGGATTTCATTCGCTGATATTAATTATACTCATTGAAATATGAATGATATATTTAAAAAAAATTTGGCATCTTCTGCATTGTGACAGCGTAATTTCTGATTTATTTACGAGTTGGCTGAATAAGGTACTATAGCTATCTTCATTCCAAGTCGTTCCATCATCTTCTTCCTCCATTTCTTACCCTCTACCTACCTTACTACAGTCGGAAGAGTGCTGTGTGATGATGTGTATTTAGAAAATATTGATGCAAATATTCAGTTAAATGTTCGTTGCAATATGATTTTATAATCAATAAGCAATGCGAAGAATGGTATTCAAGGGAGGCAACGGTGGCAATTGCAACAGCGGATGTGATGGTTTACGATGACGGAAGCAAGCGATGGCTGTCCCCGGATGGTTGTGTTGAACCTGCCCGATCTCAAGTTCGCATATTGCGCAATACACGAACTAACGCCTTTCGAATCGTTGGCACAAGACTTCAGGTTATTGCTTCCTATAATTTTTTATAAGTCTTTGAAACCATAACAGTAATCTATCGGCGATTTGCGGGTGTTTTGGGCTTTTTGTGGATGGTTAACGCACAGAGTATCACAGGAATAGAACATCGTATATGACAGCAAGAAAATGTTGAAACTTGAGCTGTGATATCAAAGACGAAGTTCTGATCTGCATTGATTATGTTGAGGTGAGGAATGTGGAGCTTTTGTGATAGTTCTGCCGGTCATCATTATGTGATACCTTGCTGTGAAAAGTTACTAATTTCCTGACATAGCAAACTGCTAGGATTTTATTAAGAGAATAGAATCTGTAATATTGCGAATACAGTACAGTGACATCAAAGAGTTGTAGCTGTTTAAGTACAGGTTTGCAGTATTTTATAGGCTTTCAGATGTTGTTAGCGAGTTGCATATTTTTCGTTGTGCGTTCGTTAACTAGATACACGATGATCAAAGGTGCAACTTGTATAACGATAACTACACATAGGCAAACACATCCATTCTGTGGTAGAAAAATACGGTTAATTATGGGTACCCGACCTTTCGTTATCTAAGAAATGGATGAGATACGAGTTTTTTACTGTCAAATTCGTTAGGCAATTGAAGCGATTTCTTAGATTCGTAGTTAGATACATGTTCGCAAAAAAATTGTTAAAAGGTAAAAAAAGAAGCTTAAAATCCGATAAGTTGAACGGGAATTTTGCGGTACGGTCATTCGCCGAAAATTCATGTCAGCGCTTAAATAAGGCGAAGTTATGCGTTAATTTGCGCGTGGAAGGCCGCAAATCTTTTTTTTAAAATGACTTTCATAAAATTCAAAGTTGTTCTTTCAAAATTGCAGCCACTTTTAACAAAAAAATTCCGAATTTAGTGGAAGAAAAAGAATCAAAATCTTTTCTATATGTACCGGTGTCACCGTCGATCACGTCCACCTTGCTACATTCCATCAGGCTTACTCTTTTTTCAAATTTTTGCAGGTTTTTATGCAGCGCTTTGTATCCATTTGTATTTACATTTTATGCAGGTTTTTGTTCACCATTTCTTTCTTTTCATCTCTTTTTAAACTTCTCTCGTTGCTTTTCCCTTTCAAGGAATTAAAATTTCTAGTTTTTAAGCTTCTTGCTATGCGGAGCGAGCAAAACTTCCGGTGCCTGAATGGGACCTTCATCCTTCAGATCGCATACGATTTTCTTTCTTTTGTAATCGCGTATTGGTTGATTGTGTTCAAATAAAAAAGATTTCTTTCAGGATCGAGAATGGATATTGAATTGTAATGTATATGAGAGGCTGAAATACAATCCTGCAACGCCGACATTCCATCAATGGAGAGACGAAAAGAGAAAGGTGGGGACTTTCTTTCAGTTGCTTTGATTTCTCTTTTCTGGATTTTCGAATCGGAAAATTCTTTTGTCTTTGTCCGGTTGTGTTTTCTCTTCTTGTTTGTCATTTTGCAGGTAATTGTAGATTTGCACTCTAGCTTAGAGGATGACTGAGAACAGCAGAATCAAACGAAAAGAGCTATGCATAAGCAGCGTGCCCTCTCACCTTCCCTATACCTCCACCCATTCCTCTGCTCCTTCTTTTTCACTTGCAGTTAAAAGAGGTTTCATTATATATATATATATATATATATATATATATATATATATAGATTCACTGATGTTGTTTAGGTTTATGGATTGAGCTTCGTCACAGAGGAAGAAGCGCAGTTGTTTGTCAACGTGATGACACAAGCAATCGCTATAATATCTTCGAATAGCGAATATCAAAACGGTATGTGCGGATTTTCTTTCACGTTATTTTTTAACGGTATTTGTGATATATAGTACAGCTCGCTAATGATAAAAACCGTATTTCTACTTAAGTGAGCTATACCAGGTCATGTATGTGCATATGGAGGTTTATTTCTGGATACGTATTTTCAGTATTCCCAACTGATAATTGCCAAAGCCAAAGTTGTGAAACTTGACCATTCAAACGAGTCCATTTTGATCAGCTCCAGTGACAAGCGTCAGATTGATATATCAGTTTCTGAAGCAATTTTAGACATTTAAATATGATTAAAATTTTACTAGTCTTTTTCAGTCGGTCTGATTGCAGTTTTGTAACTAGTGAGGACACAAAAATGCTTTTTTTTTAAAGCGAACATTCCTTTCGGTTAACCAGTTTACTAAATTCCTATCGACTACATAATAATTCAGTTTTTTTGTTTTCGGTTGTTTTCTATGTTGAGTTGTTATCTAGTTGTCAGGAGTTTATTCGTTTATTCGTTTACTTGTTTATTCGTTTAAAAAAAGTGAAAGCGCATATTGTGCAAATTCATCTTTCAAGCTTTCCTACTTGTTAATTTTTATTTTCCTATCCAATTGTTTACGTTGCTTTGATGTTAGAAAAGGATGTCTCTAGGAGAACTGTTTTGCTTGTGTGTAGCATAGAGATGTTAACAAGTTTGTGCAGAAGAATAAGATGTACACTGATGGAATGGTCGTTTGGCTGCCCCTATGTAGAAAGGTTATTTATATGCATCTTTAATTATCAGGCTTTTTTTCTTTTCTTTTTTTTTTTGTTGCACAGAGAAGCTCACGAAAGATTTTTCCATTATTTATTATTATTTCACTCACCGACTCTATATTTTTGCATTTTTCATTACATGTCAGGTTGTCTTGTTTTATGTGATCTGTTGAGCAATCGATTAGTTTTGAAGTGAAAGATACTATAGGTGAATATTAGTGTTAACATGGAAATGGTAATAAGTTTCATATATAACAGAATGGGGTTTTCCACAGATGTTGTCTTTCCCTCACCCCCTCCCCTATAAAACGGAGAGAAATTCTTACGATAAGATTGTGTTACCGTAAAGTTTGAATCGATGCTCCTATTTCATTAATATCATACATGGTGCGATTTTCACTTCCTATTCATATATTTTCCTTGGTTAGATTGGTCGCTAAAGTAGCAGAGCTTCATTATTGGTTGAAAATATTTACTGAGATTGTTTCGGATTTCAATTTGAATTTTTTCATTGTTTTTGAGGTGAAATTTGAGAGAGGATTTACAGGTGCAGAATTTGGACTTTCGAATGGCGTTTATCACGAACCTCAACAATTACACCACAATGCGCACAGTGCTCCCTCGTTTAGAGACAACGATCAGGACAGTATTTGTTCTTCGGGTGTTGCATCAGTGAACGCAAACACTTATAGGTTGCTTTTTGCTTCTCAAACATTCCACTTAACCGGCTTTCTATTAGTACCAACTCATCGAAAATTTCTTAGTATCTCTTCTTTTTCTCGTTTTGTAAAATTTCCTGAAATGTTTCTTCCCTATTGCTTTTTTTTTTTTATTAAGCGAAGATTCGGGAGAATTGAATCTTTTGGGCAATATTCTGTTCTATTTTGTAAAATATTCCAACTTTTTTTGAGACTGAGGCGTGTTTCATTTGAAAAGATAAAAAGAGTCACCTTTAGTGTACTTGAATATGTTAATGAGAAATAAACTGATTTTATTGAACTGATTTTTCTTTTGTTGGAATAAACAGATCTTTTACTGATTTTATAATTTCAGGCATACGTATGTAAAGGTAGATTTGCCTTCGAACTAGAAATTTACCTGCAAATTGAAGCGCATGATAATGGTTGATTCATAGGTTTAGCGTTTGCATTCATGCGGAGAATAATAGTAATGGGTGATTGCATCTTGAAAAATGCCCTTTGAACACGATGACTCAACACTTAGTTGGCTTGTCGCTTACAATTGAATGGCAGTAGTTTTTTTATGATCGACCTGTTCTGGGGTTGTTTATGGCGTCCATTACCTGTTCATTCAATATTTTGCAACGCTTCGTTGTCTTGTTGTGCGTTCACCTGCTTTGCCTCTAATACTGTACACTTCAAGCAGCATTCTGTTTCATTATAAGTCGCCGAAGCACAGCATTCGATATACGTTTGCTTGAAGTGAAACTTTTCTGAGTGGATATTTAGTGATGCTTTCTGAAACGAATGTTGAGGGATTGATTAACTTATATTGTGGGTAAGATTTTATGCTGTGTGCTGGGGTTGAATTTTTTAAGTTGAATTCTTTATGATGCAAGATTTCTCGATGCTGAAATTTGGAGAAGTGAGCAATTATTCAAATTGATAATAATAGCTCTAAGAAAAGAATAGCTCAGATACTATAGGAACAAAGCAATCTACATTTACATCTGTGCCGTATTTTAACTGCAACGTTAATTAGTCTTCCATTGCGATTGTTGGGTTTGTTGCTGAAAATGTGTTTAGTGTAATAGTTACGAGCTACCGATTATTGGAGTATACTTGTATCGGCAGCTAAAATTACTGCTTAAAAAGATTAGCGAATCCCTTGAAAGTTAATTTCATGATGTATTGCGAGTTTTGGATTATATGGCGGTTAGGTGGAATAGTTTATCAACAGAAACAAGAAGAAATTTCTTCATCATTATGAGGTTATAAGAGGATTTCTAACTTTTATAGTTTCTTTTACCCATATCTTCACTTATATATTCCTGTTTCCCATATAAAAGTTGATTTATTTATTAATTATAGGTATTATTCAATTGCAGGAAATCCTCTCATTCGGTGCAAAGTTCGTCAAGTGGTGGTGCATGCTTGATGCTATCGAGTGCACAACGGCGTTCATCACAGGGTTCATCAAGTTCATCGAATGGTTCGGCGGCTGCAACGACCATCTATGCGGCTTCAAGCACGTCAACTTGCACGACAAATAGCCCATCACGAGTTGCACCACCAGCTGCATCTGGTGCACCACCTGCTCCACCACCAGCTTCTGCGGCTACCTCAAGTGGACCGCCACCTGCACCACCTCTACCGTCTGGAGGAATAGGTTCGTTTGATTTTGCTACTTCTTTTGGTGTTGAATTTTTTGTCTCTTGAGTTTCGTTGATTGCTATCCATACTTGCTGGTGTTGTTCTAACTAGAAGTTGAGATAAGAAGATAAGGGGGACTCTTTCTTTTCGTTCACGTTATAGCCATTATGCTAGGTGATGCCAAATGTTATGACTCGGTGATATAAATTTTTATTACAATAGTAGCAAAAGACGTTTGCGCCGTTTTATAAGCATCTGAAGCGTAGCGTCATGGGGTACCTATATCACACACATTCAGGCAAAGAACGTTCGCGACACGGGCATTGCATTCACGAGAGAAATGAATCGTTCATCTTATGTGCGTTTATCACGTTTAATTGTGAATCAATATATGAAGCTTAAGTCGCTTTCATACTGAAGCATTTTTGCACAAATTTTTATATGATGCGTTTGTTTATATTGTGATATCAGATGGTTTGAATTGTTTCCTTATCAGTATAGTACATCGTTTTTGAATTTTTGCAACTGTTTTATAACGAAGTGGTTTATAATTTTAGCCAAAAAACTTCCCCGTCGGGAGTGGGCGAAGGGTTAGGGAATTGATTGGGGAAACGAGTGAAGTGATTGGCTGACTGAAGTTAAATTGAATGATTTTTTGATTATTCTGAAGAGTTTTCGAACATTCATTTCATCTAAGATGAACGTTTGGTTTAGTTCTTATTTGTGAAATCAATCTTGATGTTCGATGATTTCTGAGAAGAATTCGCTGCAATATTTTTCGTTTTTTTCTTTTATGGTTTCTTTCTTTTCTAAAATTTTCCAAGTTTTCCAAGGTTTATGAATATCTAAAAGGTTTAATAAACAAGCGAGAAGTGCTTTAATAATGATGAACGTTGAAGCGATTACTATGAATCTTTTATCTGAAACAGTCTCAGGTGCAATTTTTGCTATCAAATCAAGGTGTGTGTTATTAATGTTGTCAGTTTATTGAACTACTTTTTTAAAATTTTAACTTCGTTATATTCGAATAATTTCTCATAGGTTTTTTATTATTATAGCAGCAATCAGTACGAATGCACCTCCAGCTCCACCACCACCGCCACCATCCTCGCTAACAAGTGTGAAGCCGAATTGTAACTCGATTGCCGAGCAAATCAAGAGGGTACAGCTAAGAAAAACAAGTGCACCTCTTATAAACAATGCGAATGCATCACAAAGCAGATCTGAGAATGTCCCCGGTTGGTTATTTTCGCTAACCTTTGTTTAAAAATTTTTACATAATTTAACGAGTTTTTTTTCAAACTAAAAGGTCTCATCGAAATAAGATGCATATAAAATTTAAAAGAAATTAATGGGAGGTTGCATGTTTTTTTAGATGATTTTTAAGTTCGCTTTATTACTAAAATTACTTGATTGATTAAATGATCACGATGGAAGACTTTCGACTCATAATATTTCTTTATTTATCATTGTGCAATTTCCATATCGGGGATATAACCATCCTCGAAAGAAGTGCATGAAAATATGTTCGAGGCTGCTTTGGCTTAGGTACATTGCCTATCATACTAAAAAGAAAAATGTCAGTTGCTTCCATAATCGAACTAATCTATAAAGGTAATTGGATACATTACTTAGTAAGCGAGAGATAATAACTTTCAATATTAGAATGTGGCAAACGGGATATGTTAAATGGTAATTGCGTTAGCACATAAAAAGAATAGCCAATCTTATGCGACTTCAGCATAAAAGCATTAACTCTGGCGATTTGCCGTCGAATGTGAACCATTTAACTGAGCGTATTTTTGCCAGTAGGGCGAAGATTATTGCAATTTGAACTATCGACCATCATATTTTTATGCAAATGAGAATAGGAAGTAAAATTAGTTGCGCTGAGCATTAATTATTTCCACCTTAATTATATCATGTTAACTCATCTACGTGTTGCTGTAGGAACATTTCTGAGCCATTCCTCCATGCCGTTTGAGCAATGACTTTTGCATAAATCTTGTTCAGTATAAAAGTCGATCGGTTATGACCTGAAGGCGTTCAGTGAGAACCGTATTTCGGCTGTAACCAATGAAAGCGAAAAAAACCTAAAGTGGAGTTTCCGAATGTGAAAATATAAGGGCCAGTTCCCCCTTGGCTCATCTAGTCGTCCAGGTCTCCCTGAGGTCTGTATCCTTTTTCTGCGGTCGGATAAATTGTGAGACGGCACAAGTATAAGGGCAAACAGTTTATTACTCTTATACAACAAGATGACAACAACTAAGGACTTGTTCACAAGGATAACTTCGATCATCGTCACGGTCCTGTAGACTTCACGCCGCCGCCGATCTCCTCACGCGCTCCTGGCCAAACGTAGGCCCACTCAGCCTTAACATGAATACATGAGCACATCAACCTCTTGTACATCCTCCCGCTTCGCCTCAGGCTAGCCTCTCGACCCAAGCTAGGTAGTCGTTTGATCTGCCTGTATGCTGTTGATCTTCTTTCACTCCTCACCTTATACGGCGCATCATTCCCGATTGATGTACAGCCTACTGACCTATCTTGCAATAATCAGCAGAAATTTCGATTTCCCGCAGAAACGTGCTCGATCGTACACCATTTATGAGACCTGTAAGTGTGAGGTACGATATCAGTTCACCAGAGAATTCAAGTAAACTTAAGTGTTTTTCAGAAGGGAGACGAAATGTATCGTGTCGATATCTTAATTAATTTTATTTTTCAATATTTTCGGTGTCAGATTTTCTTCTCTTCAAGGAATAAAAAATTCAACATTTATGAGATAGAAATACTAAGAAATTCTTTCAAAAAAGCCTCGCAGATTTTCTGTCGCTTTTTTTCTATATGAGCCGATTTTTATTTCATCGCATGAACCTATATCGAAATAAAATACGAAATATTTTGTTATTATTACTTGTTTAGAGGAAATTTTTATTTCTCAAATTTAGTTGCCCGTATTTTTTCCCGATAATCCGTCGCAAATTTATTAAACATTAAAAAATGAGTTCGTTCATCGTCATAGAAGTGCAAAGAAAAAATACCTCTAAGAGAGGTTAAATAGCCGATGAAAAAATACTCGTCAGTAATGATTCATTCGATTTGGCCTTCATACTCACCTATCCGTCGGTGATTTATATAATTTTTTTGAAGGTTAATACTCTTTCTTTTTCTTTAAATTTCAAATTGTTGGATATTCAGCATTATCATGATTCATTGCAAATAAACTTTCAATTAATTAGGATCCTTCAATCAAACTAAATCATCAACTAAAGTTCTATATTTAGATGTGTTATTGCATTGCGTTTAAAATATCGACGATCATTTTTGATTTATTCAAATATAAAACTTTTTTGCTCGCAGCAAGCTTGTTTTTTTTTTTTTTTTTGAACAAATGAAATCATTGACGAATTTATTTATTCCTAATGAATTTCTATTGATCAAATTGAAATCAGAAGAGAATGCTGATATTGTACTTTTATCTTTTTATTACAAACTAGTTAAATATTTATATAATAAACCAGGTGAAGCAATTTTGACATGAGTGTTTAGTATTTGCTAGTGTACCAAGAAGTTTTAAGACGTATATGTTGATCTATTTGGTGAATAATGGGCTCAAGAAGATTTTTTTTTGAAAATAGTTTGAAATTGTTTTGTTCAGTAAGGAATAGGCTCAGAGAGATTTTAGATGGAATAAATTTAAATGATTAAATTCTTTTTACGTTCACATAGGCATGTTTTACTTTGAAACATCTATTATTGATTGGTTTCTTCAACCGAATATTTGTGAAAGGTTTAATTTTTCCGAATTTCGCCCATAGTTGTTGGCATATATCAAGTAATGTTCCTTTTACCTTCTGCCATCAATTGTAGTTTTTATTTTCTACTTATCATCGGCTATTAAATTTGTAGTAGCTGATTAGGGCTAGTGACTGATGTTATGCACCGAGCTGAACCTAGAGAGTGTACTTGGACCACCGAGTAAAACAATTTTTGCTGCTATAGGAGGTCTGAAGTTGCTGTGTTCGAATTTCAACTTATGTTCGCACTAAATTGGAGACAGATTTGTCGACTTTCATACTGGGAGAATGTCTTCGATGTGTCCACAAATTGGTGATTTTTATTCAAATTGCTTGTTGCTGGAAAGATGTAATGAGAGTTTAGAGCAAAAGAGGAGTTCATTGTGATGAATCTAACGTGCTTTTCAGGTGCACGTGGTCGTGGAGATCTTTTCTCTGAACTTGAGGCCACTCTCAACAAACGCAAGAATAATGCTGAAAATGTCGACTCACGCTCTAACGGTATTTGTTGATCGTTTTATCTATGTCTTTCATTTTTGTGATAAGTACAGAGAGGGCCTCATTCCCCATGTGAACCGACGATTTTTATTTGAATTGTGTAAATATGTTGAGAAATTCTTCGTGGTTTGCTCCGATGATAAAGTAATTTTTTTAAACATTATTGAACTAAAGTTTGCTCTGATTTTATAATCTTAAAATAAAGTAGAAAAAACACTTGCATACGGAAATGAGTTTTTTTTAAAAATATTTTAGGAGATTCGATTGTTGCATCAACTAACGGTACAATTCGACGTGCATGGGAGAAGCCATCGGGTGGTGCGTTGAACGGAGGTAGTTCGGTTACTGATTCACCAAAGACTCATCGCAAGTATGTTTTATTGAGGTTTTATTTCGACTGATAATGTTTATCGCTTACTTAAGCTTTTTTTTTTCAAATATTTGAACGGAAGTGACTAAATTCAACTAAGATTTTAGCAGTAGTAGTAAAATCATTTTTAAAATCAATAATTCGTTCTATCTTCAATTCAATTTTCCATTTCCCAATTTCAAAACTAATCTTAACTGGGACTGCGAAGTTCCTTTGTGGAATTATAAAGAATTTAATAAGTTTTTGGTAAATATCGTCATTTTTTCATGGCCTCTTAATCGTTGAGAGAAGGTAAAGTCGACTAAATAGGGATTTTTATGATCAAAATATAGTTAGTGACTATTGATAGAGGCAATAATTGTTACACATGATATAATGGTTATGCATATTGCCCAATATCGAATGTTGTGGCGGCGGAAGTGTTGCTACGATATTTACTTATTTTCTTTACTTTCAAAGGGAAGGGGGAGGGGGGGGGGGGGGTGACGACCTTTTTCTCTCCTGTTATCTTCACATCTCTCGCTTTCCCCCAGATCTTTTTTAACGCAACTTTAATTTGCTGGACACGTATGCTATAATGATCGCAAATTGGCAAGGGCGCATATTAATTAAATTATAGTATTGGTAGGGCGCCAAGTGGTTCATCTATTTCGAGTCAAGAAGAGCCACGCACAATAAACGGTCCAATGGTCAGTACGTCGGTCACTTCGAATACAGCAGCAGCATCGAATGTATTGACAGTGGAGATGCTTGAGCAGTGGAAACGAGAGATTCTAAACGAAGTTCGAGCTGAGATCAATAAAGCGAAGAATGAGATCATTGACGCATTGCAGAGAAGGTAAAATGAGAACGTGCCCTTTGGCATTCATTATTTTATTCAGCGATGATTCAGTTATTACTAAAGAGTTTGATTTTTGAGGAAGATATATTACGAGGCAGTAATTTTTGGCGGAAATGGTGGAAATTTGCATCGGAAAAGTGTAATAAATATTTTTCATAAGAAAAAGAGCTCAAATCACCGATAAGACAAGAGATTTGAAGAGATTGAAGTAGGTGATCCATTTTAGAAAACTGAATCGTTGATGAAATCAACGATAAAAAGAAATGCTAGTCTAAATGTTTGAATGTGAAAAACGATTCCATATTCATGAAGTTGTATATTTGACATTTTATTTTTTCTATATTTGACCGTTTGGTCGGTGTCGGTCATTTGCGTTATGATTTTTTCTTGGCCTTTTATTGTCTTACGATCGTTAGTCAAATGTCCAACTTGCGAAGGTGATTTAGTCTGGATTCGTGGAAATCAAAAAAAGTAGCGAAGAGGTTTGAGGATTGTGTAAAATTTACCTGAATAGCGGAAGTTTTTATTGCTGATTGCTCGTTAATATCGAGGCTTTTCAAGTGATACCTCTTACTGTTCCTTTTTGATATCTTTTTCCCCACCTATTCCTTCATTCCGTTTCTTCTTCTGGCGAAGAGAATTACATAATTTGGTACTCGAGTTTGTGAGGAAGCGCTGTGTTCCCACACAACGGCTTGGCCTTTTATGGGTTGCATTCTCCCTGTATATCCTGTTCATTTGAATGTTGTACTTTTTTGCGATGGATACTTAAACATTTAACAAGTAAATAAACCAGTAGACTAACATCTTCAACTACTGTATCAAGAATATCACAGTATCATGCAAAGGATGAGATTTTATTTGACGAATGGAGAGGAAAGAAAGGAATGTGGTAGAAAGAGGATCTCGAAGGTTTGTGGGTGAAGATGATCGTTGCAGCACTTTTCTTCTTTGATATTGTCGGGATTCTATAAAACCTTACTAAATTGGTTATTTGGACATTGTATCGCTTATAAGCAACAGAACTTTCGCGAACTCAATCTGTTTTTTTCCTAAAATAGAGGTATTTACTAACTACAGAAACGCCCTAATTATTTTAAAGTTATGTCTGATCACGAAGATGTTCTAGAACTGCTATATGTGGCGTGACAATCATAAGTTATAGTCAATTATGAAAAGCAAAACATTAATGGATGGTATATAGCAGTTGAAGTTGTTCATTCAAGTAATAGTAATGTGTTCTCATTGTTTGAGAATTGGTGATCCTACAGTCGATATCGTTTATTTTTATCCTCTGTTGATCCATTTCCATCTCAATATATTTTTGCTTGATTTTCACAAACGAAATGATTTATCCGATGCGATTATGATTGCTCGAATATATATATTTCCTCTTATTATCGTTCTTCCCTTCGTTTCATTGTTTTGTTTATTTTTATTCTTTTTGAGTGATTTTACGAGATAAAGCAAATATCACTGAGGAGGTATTCATCGCCCATATGTTATGCTTATTATGAGGAGGAACGCTATAAAAAGAAACGATAATATGCTCAGGGTTTTGCAAAGGGGTAAAAACATTGTAATAGGATTATATATAGGGGCAAAAAAGTGCAATCATATATATATATATATATATATATATAATATATATATATATATATATATATATAAATATATAATGCGACATGCCATTTGTCAGTCAGTTGAAATGCTCGCGTTTCTATGTATTGCATGTTATCGTTGAGCGTTCATCTCGCATATCTTTAGTGTTATTATTGCCATTATTAATAGCATTGTTTACTACGACTATTTCTGACTTATTATTTGTAAATGATTGCATTTTTTATTGTTCACACACCGCATTTGGCGGTACATCGGGCGACAATTGCGTTTATTATCAGTTTGTTATCAGTTGTAGTGAAGGTTTCATTTGTTAGACTTTCACTTAATGTACTAAACTTATATGAAAAAACATTTGTGATTCTTTATGAATATTGACTGTATATCAATTCTTATTTGGAGCGAATTTCGCTGAGACTGTAGTGATTAGATGATAGAGTGATAAGGAAGCAAATCAGTAATGAGAGATGAATGATAGAGGAGAAGCTTTAATATTGCTCGAATATTCTTTCCATATTGGTGCTATAGGGGGACATTATCGTGTTTTTCGATTATTTTTTATGATCGATATACGGTCGTTTATTTACATATGCGCTTATGTGTAAAAGCAAGTTTTTTTTTTTTTTTTTTTGCAAGAAATGATGTCATCTTCTTTTGGCGCATTCTCAGAGGTGAAAAAATCAATTTGAAAATGAATGTCTTAATTTTCGTCATTGTTGGAATTTCTTTTTTTTACAGAAAATGTTGCTTTTTTGGCTGAGAATAATTTATTATTTGATTCTTGCTTTATTCAGCAGAAAAGATATATAGAAAATGATTGAGAATGTTGAATCAATCTAGTTGAAGTTGTTTTGGACCAGCAGCATTGGTGTTCTTATATTAGTAGTTTATTAATAATGAACCAAAAAGGAAAAGCTATGAGCGATTACGCCGATTAGGTAATGCTAGATCCTGGTATCCTATGTGTGAAGAAAATATTTTCTATAAGTAAAAATTATCCAGAAACTTTAATTACTGAAAAACATTATTTTGGAAAAAAAGCTTTTTAATACTAATATTTGTTTATGTATTCCTCTTGAAATGATTGCAATACTTTTTTCGTCTTTGTTCCAATGTTCGTTTCGAAGATAAATTATTCATTTGGATGAACATTCTTCAATTGTTTTGGTAATATACCAAGGTTGAGGTTTTCTGCTCTCAGTAAGTGGAGTAGTATCTATTTGTGCCTATGCGTGAACGGATTGGTCAGTATCTATTTGTGCTGGTATGTGAGCGGAATGGTTTCTATCTCTATCTAAACCCAAGGGGTCTATCGTTTGCGATAAAGCAGTTCGGCATGAAATCAAGGTGAACGGACAGGTGAATAAGCATTAGCGTGGTTAATTAATGAACCACGAGTGGTAATTTCGCTGTCGCTTTGAATATTCTGCCCTTAGAGGTGCTTGTTTGATGCAAAACGACACCGGTGAGATTTTCAAACAAACAGATGCTGAAAATGGTGCACTTAAAATATCGAAAATTTCCCACCAAAGTGGTCTGTTGTCTCTTCCTTCCTTTGCGTTTTGCTGATGTTTCATCTCAAGGATGCCTACAATATCTATGATTTACAATGGAAGACATTTTTGAGCTTAGTGGGCGCGCAAGCCTGTACCTACAAAATTTGCTGCCATTTACTTAAGTTTTGCAAGATGAGTGCTGCAGTGTGCAGGTGAGTACAGGTCTTCAGGTGTCGTGTACATGAATACGTTGGCCTGGAAGTGCATGCATGGACATGGGGGAGAAGACAAGAGATAATGCTAGGATTAAGGTTGATTTTTACAAGCAGTTGTAGCTTCTTCGCTCCAACAAATTCATGGTTTTCGGTTAGCCTTTATTTGATTATATTGCGACTTTATATATTCGGACATAGTACCTCCTTGTTTCTGAACTGCTGCATTCCATTTTCAGTATAAGCCTGAAGGTTGCTGATCTGCAACGATACAATGTGCAATTTGGGATTGGTTTATTTGCATTTACGGCTGTCCATACTAACGCAAGCAAAGGACTGGCAGAACATTCACGCCACTTGTCGAGTTGGTCACTCGTTCAGTTAGGACCTCACCTTCAGGTTTATATTCAACCGATAGGTGGGTTTCTATCTCCTTGGTAAGGATTAGCAACTGCATCCGCGTCTCGTTGACAGTCCATGTGGGGAAGATTAGCCTAAGTTGTCCGCTGTACTTATGGCGGGGCTCGTCTGATGTTTCACGTAAGCTCACGTTTCACGTGAACTGTTTCGCGTAAATAAATCAGTAAGTTTCCACCGTCATATAATTAAACGCAGTGGGTAGATCAAGTCGAAGTATTGCATCATTTAGAGAACGACAAAGCTTATCCTATAGATGATTCGTTATGGAGCTCGTTATGGAGTAACCCGACGGAGCTAAAGAAGCGGGGGGAGGAGGTAAACAAAACTTTAGATAAGCGTGGCATTGCCTGAAATTTCGGGATTACAATTGTCCAAGAAATTTTTCGTGTAATCATGGTGGTGGATCTATATGACGTACAACTGAACTCAAATAGAAAGATAGCTATCTTCACGAAACAACGGATTAATATGTTCCGACAAAACTAAAAAACTGCAGATAGGATGGAAGGAGGGGATATTCGTCATTGTTGTGCCTATTGCCAGCCTAACGGAAGTCGAATTTCATCGTCTTTAGTAAACGTAGAGGAAAGGTTTCTTTGATTGAGGCCGTACAATAAACTGGATACAACAATGGTTGACTTGACGGCTATGTGAATTTCTTTGTGCATAATGGGGTTGCTTATTGCTGTCTTTTTTCTTTCAGATTTATTATTTCCATTTTTGATAATTTTAGATCTATTATTTCAATAAATCACTTCAAAAGAGATCGTAAAATGTTCACGTCGCTATTTTTTTACATCCCAGCCTATGAAAATTCACTCTTTCGTCAGCTTAGTGGAATATTTCGGTAATAATATTCCAATAATGCATGCTGAACATCTAAATAATCATAATGATGTTGAAATTAATTAACTATTAGTATTTAGCTTAGAAATCTAATAAAATCACAAAAATTGAAAATCCTATGTAGCATTAATACAGAAATGTTACCGATAAGTTAAAAACTTACCATTGATGATGTTTTGTTTGCTTCGGAATAGAAATTTTTTTATGTAAAAAAGTTTCTATCCGTTAGTGATAGTATTTTTACTAAAAATTTTCAAAGCTCTAATAAATTCACCAGCTAGTATTTTCTTAGAAATTTTATAAATATCTCCTCAAGCAATTTTTCTTTCATTCGAAACGTGTAGATTTTTAAGAAATTTTAGAATGATGACACATTGAGTATGGTTTTTATCTCGATCTCGAGGTGTTAATTAATGAGAGGTGAATGGTGTTTATTGGACGAACAAGAACAAGAAAATTGTTGATTTATTAGAGCACTGAAACAGGACTGTTTACTACATAGGAACTGGTTATTGAATTGTTAGTACAGTGCCACTCATTGTGCAGTTGTTAGTCAAGGGTTTCATCGTTGTGCGCCGATCGATATTGCTTCATTATTGATTTAGGTGTTCAGTTCTATTGCGAGCGTATCCTGCATTCCATATCAATTGTTCGATTTTTCCATTTCCACCTTATAGCGTCGGAAGTCATCTAATTGTTCAGGTATGAAATTCCCATTTTGTATAGCCGAAACAACTCAACTTTGTGCGTGTGAGGTATTTCCACCAACCAGAGGTGGAATACTACCTTATATGGGTAGAGCATTTTTTATAGATGGGGCACTTCAACGTTATATAGGTGGATACCATCTTGTACAGGTGTACCTTCACCTTGCAGAGGTGGATAGATGTCCGTGGGTTTATAGAAGTAACCAATGCGAGCAAAGCGCGACCTAAATTTGTATTTTCCGCCTTTTTTTTCACTCATAGCTGTTTTGTTGTTGAAAAAATGGGAGAGTGATGTTTTTATTTCCATGAAGTGCATGTATCACTTATCTTATCACTGGTATCGAAGGTCACATTTCGGAGTTCGAAGTTCAAAGACAAGATCATTGGTATTGATGAGAGGGTTTTTCAAATATGCTGGCAATATCGTTGCCATCATAACGAATCTATGCGCATTCAAATTGACGAAGAATATCAGCGATCACAGATTATGTAGCATGCACAGTGCATATCGGATAGAACTTAGCGCCTGCATCATTATGCATTGGCGTCACTTGGTGTGGATAGTGTTGTTCCAGCGGTACCGACTGTTAGTTGTGCGCGTCAATTAGGCATTCGCTCTTCACCTATTGTTTCATTGTGTTAGTTCCGATCGATATAAGATGCGTTCTTGAGAAACGTTCTTGGGAAAGGAGGAAGATGACCAGTGTATGTCTTGCTTTTTCCAAATCACTCAATTACTTGCTCCGAGGTTTATACCATTATGTAATTTTGTACAGGGTCCAGTCTGTCGAGTAGAGGAGGAAGCACCCCTATAGACCTTGCTGCCTATAAGTTCCTGTCTACGGACAAGGATTAGAAGTGAGTCATTATCTGCCTTCTAATGGATCTCATATTTCTGATCGACACCGTAATTGAACGATTCTATCAATAAAACTGTTTACTTCATCCTTATCGGATCGTCTGCGTTGATTTCATTCTTTAAAGATGTCGCTAATAAGCTCAATAATACTTTTTGCTACAATCGTTGTGGAAACGTCTGCGGATAGAGACGATCACTTCGACTATTTTATATTTGCTCAAGTATATCCGACAGCCATCTGTCAAGTTGATAATGACTTCACCCCGGATTCTTGTGAGATTCCCAAAGGAACAACACACTGGACAATACATGGATTATGGTAATTATTTTTAAATTGTTTTTCTTTCATTATCACTAATCACTAATCACTTTTGATATTTTTAAAGCGGTTGGGCATTTCATTCCAATTTCTTTTTGAAGAGCAAATTATTGAAGAAAATGCTGTTTAAAGAATTTCTAAAGTATACTATTCAAAAGTATACAGCAAAGATAAATAGTAAATATTTTAGATAATAATTTGAACTAATTGAAACTATTGCCTAGAAAGTAGATTGACTAAAGGGGAATTGAAAACAATAAAATTTGTAAAAGTAAAAAGAAAACTTTAAAAAAAGATGAAAAAACGAAAAATTTAGTAGAAATATTTTTGTTGAAATAAATAAATAAAAATCCATAATGAAGTTCTGTTAATATATGAAAATCATGAAAGTGATATGAAAAACTTTTATAATATATATATATATATATATATATATGCAAATATATGCAGCCGTTCGAGAATTATTGATGTGTTGGACTAGTTACTAAACTTTAATAGGCTCTACTCATTAGTTCTGAGGTAAACGATTGCCTATGAAGCAGTCGAATATTTAAGCAGTAAGTGGTATCGTAAATAGCAGTGTTTGTGCGATTTTCTTCCCCCTTCCTCCCCCCTTCCCAAAAAAAGCAAAATTAACACTCTATTATTGAAACTCAATTTAAAATTCTGAAATTCTACGACGTTTTTATATGTGAAAAAAAGTCGAATCACACGAAATATTTATTATAAAATTATGTGAATTTTCTCGAAATTAGCTCAAATATAGAAATACAGAAATATTATATGAAACAAGAATAGTATTTCGCATAATCCTCAAAGTTATCCTTGCCTAATCAATATTACCCATCGATAATTGGATATACCGGATGAATAGTGAGTAAGAACATTGCGTAATTTTCTTTAATTAATTTGAATTTATAGGCCAACAAGGCAAGATGGTTCATATCCTCAATTCTGTCATAGACGAGAGGGCAAATTCCGTCCGTCGGAATTGTCTGCTATTGAAAATATACTCACAAGTGAATGGCCTAATCTTTTTCCACATAAATCAAAGAGTTCACTTTGGTTAGTTTGTTATTCCTCGCTTTAAAAATTCACAATTTTATCACCTAAAAATGAATTATTCGATGATTGAGGGATAGTTTTATAAACATTTCAGTGAATTTCAATTTCCGCTTAGATATGAAAAGAGCAATCCATTAGCTGAACTCATAAATCCTCTATTAAATTTAAAATTTAACTGATGGCCGTGATGATTTTCATAAAAATTTGATCATTTCTAAGGGTCATTTTCATTAAGAATTCTCACCTCCCTTAGATATGGAATTTGCATTCAGAATGCATACAAAACTATAGTTGAATATTTCAATCCCTATCTAAATTTGAATTAAAATAGGAAAATTTTTCTAGAAAATTTGACCAAATATCAAGATGACCTTAGTGTTCAATCAAATCTCAAAAGCACTATGCTTAAGAAGCGTAAATTTTAGAAGTAAAAAATATAAACGTTGAAAATTTTCTCTATTGCCACAAATATTTTCCATTATTATCGTCTTTCATGAATAAAATTTACCGTTTTCTTTTTTATTGCTAATTTCAGTAAGAAATATGAAGCTGTTAAGGAAAGCTTCATTTATATTTGTTGTCTGAGTTTTATTCGCTAATTTCTAAATGATCACATTAGGTTTTTAGTTCACATTTCTCTAATTGCAAAGGTAAATATTTTTAATCGTTTTACCTTGATAGCTGAAAGTTATCCATCAGGCAGGTATCGATCGTAATGCCTTATCCAAGAAAAAGAGTATGCAATTTCTTGTGACAATAGGCATAGCCCATAATATCCGACGAAGGTTATCGAAATAAGTCGGTTGAATAACGTCCAACCATAATGAAAGTTGGTGAGGTTGGATGAAGCGTCACTTTGTGTACGAACGATTCGACAGTTGATTAGCAGAAAAATGTGAAGCATGCCCAAATACGCAAATTCCAGTTCTTAATTACTTTGTAGATTAATGACCAGTGGCCTCTGCTTCTGTAGCAGTATTAGCTGAATCTTTCAATCTCGGTTATCGAATCCTGTGCGGGTGATCATTAGCTTTCTTTTTGTTCAGGAAGCATGAATGGGATAAGCATGGAACATGTGCAGCTAGCTTACCGGCAACACAAGGAGAAATGAATTTCTTTTCTGAAAGTCTCAAACTTCATCAGAAATACCCAGTTGCCGAGTAAGTAATTTCCGTTTTTTTTCTCTCTCAAAAATAAGCCGAACAAGTATGTATTCACTATGTTCATCTGAATAAAATAAAACCACGTTTGTGGTGAGCACGCAGATATTTGCAATCGTAAAGCTAATGGAAGGCTTTCCCCATTGAACTGTTGTGTTGTTTCAGATATCATAACAAGGGACTCCGTATTTTGTTGTATTGTAGCCTAACTTGAATATTCTTTATCGTGTACTAGCAATATGCAGTTGACAGCAGCCACATGCGAATTCTTTATTAATGTTCGCATTGTTTAGTGATGGAGTGGGAGCACTGTCAGCACACTGCACCGAACTTAGGGCCTTTTACTCTCCGGACACATGTTGTAGTGACTGTGCTATTGCTATGATTACGCTAGCTCTCAATTTTTTCTTAACCTCTATCACTTTTATTGTACAGAGAACGCAGCAAAGGTTTTGATTTCGTTGTGAACAGCACTAGTGACACATAACTAACTGAAACCATGGAATAAATAGTGGTGAGCGAAGTGATCCGTAGTAGCTGAATCAGCAAGCATTTGTCCATTAATCTGAAAGTCGTAGGTTCGAATGTCGCTAACAGATGGTGTTCTCAATCGTCGAGAAAGAAAGATCGTCTATGTCTGATGGAGGCTAAAGTTGACGTCATCATAAAAAGTTACTTGTGTAAATGTTCGCACTGTACGATACAAACTCTTTTAACGAACAGAATTACCATCGCTTTTTCCGGTTTCCGTAGATATCTTAACTAATAAGACTATTTGTCATGCTCTTGAAATGAAAAGGTGGAGTTTTCTTTTCATCGAGTTCTCATATCTCAATAAGTAACTTTCATTATCGCAAAAACCATTTTTCTAAGCTTTTTATACTTTTTCTTGACTTATGGATAAAAGTTCCATATAAATCTGCGTTTAGGGATTTTTTTCACAGTTGATCAAGTTCCACCCAACAACGAGTTTTTTTATTGAGAATTTATGCAATCGCTCAGTCGAATGCATTAAAAGTTCGGTTCTATATTGTTTCATTGTTGCTATCTTTTTTTTTTAGAAAATTTATGCGACAACTGGTGCACTGGGAATTCCAAAAAGCGCGTATCCGTTAGTCTTCCCGACGTGCTTCTTCAGTTTTTTTTTTTGAAATTTGATGCGGTCAAAAGTAATTCTTATTTAGTGCATTGCAACAAAGCGGAATTGTACCGAGCAATGAACACACTTATCAACTGAAAGACGTCGATAAAGCAATTGGGTCAGCACTCACCAATGGTCACACTATCAAAGTGCATTGTCTCAAAGATACGAAGGTATTTTCATTTAATCTGCTGATTAATTGTTTTCATTCAAGTGATCTAGGGACTGTTGCCGAATTTTAATCCCTTGGCCTCACAGAAAATATTCACTTCGTTTCTATTGGTATAGTTTGGTGGAAGGAGGGGTCAAGGAAGGGGAGGGTGAAGTTGGCAAGAACGGAGACATGCAATGCTAAAACTTTGATGCTTGGCACGTCATCTTTCCTAAAATTTAGCCAACTATCTATTTTTTCGTGAGTTTTGCCCATCTCCCCCACTCTTCCAAGTTTTTTTTCAAAATAAGGTCGAGGGGGTTTCCTTCCTCCCCTTTTCCTCAAAGTTTTGACTTTGCTACACCATTTCGCTGACTATAGATTTGTTACTTCCGAATGAAAAGCATTGTATTTAGACTCATTGAATGATGAAAATATTTACTCATTACTGACGTAATACATCGATAAATTCATGGCCTCAGCTTATATTAAACCTAATTTAACCAAGAATCTTTTTTTAAGACAGGTGAATATTTTCTTGCCGACATTCGTATTTGCACCGACAAAGACTTCCGACCGATAGACTGTCGTGGTAAAGGGAATAGGTATCCGCGCACAGCAAAACCAACCTATCAGTCATGTCCTTCCGAAGGTATTCGATATATTCCAGCTGCTTCTGGAGTTGTCACCGCCAAGGAATTGAGCGGACCCGATTCCAGACGGGTACCAACGAGTGGCGCTAGTGGCGCAAAATGGAGCGTCTATGGTGCTTTGTCTTCGTTGGCTCGTTTATTGAAACCATTGAAGTTTCCAATTGTATAGTTAGCCTTACGGTTGATTTTGTAGGCAACCATTCAATTCAGTTGTGATTTATTGGACAACCTTGAATTTTATTACTCATATAGCAAATACTAAATCAGAGCAAACCGCAATCCAAAGGTCCTATATTTAATATTGGCCATTTTTCAGTCTAATCTATAATATAAATGTTGTAACTCAATTAATAAGTATGTTTACTATGATACATTCATCCTCTATTGACCGTTTTCCACACCACCAATGTATCAAAAAATATATTACTACTGCATGGATAGGTTACCGTTTCATATCTTTACAGTTAATATTAATAATGTTTGTGCTTCATCTTGTTCGATCACTTTGATAAATAAGGGTTTTGCTAACCAAAAACTTTCAGTGGAAATTGATTCGTTGTTGTTCACAAAAAATAGCGAATTTTTCCCTCAATTTTCCCCTTCTTCGGTCCCACTGATTGCTCTTCCATAAATATGCCGGAATATTGATTTCTTCATTTCGTTTGCAAAGAGTGGAATACCTCAAGTTGGATAATACAAAATTTGAGCCATATAACTTTCTGATATGCTTAAACAGTAACCCTTGTCTATAAATTCGCTTTTGAGATAGATCGAGTTAGCTGCACGGCAACGTTACTCTTTACATTTTGTAGTAAATTAAGGTGTTAGCTACATTTACAAAACATTCGATCAGAACAAAATATGTTCAGGGACATCACCGACTGTAAATTATTAATGAAGAGATATAAACATTGGCTAGAATTCTCTTCTGAAAAAAGTTATAGAATGCCCGCAAAGGTTCACTTCATTAATGCGAATTCATTTGCCAAAATGCACGTAGTCCGTTGCCAGTTTCATACTGAATCGATGTCGCATGCGAAATCTCGCTGTGGCGCACAACTCACTTAACCATACACTTCTCGTCGTTACCCTTGCAGTCTCCACAGTTGCTTTCGATGGTTTGTTTTCTGATACTGTACGATCATTTAATAGGCGACAGAAACAAAGCAAAGAAAGTGCTTCTGAGAACCACAACTGAGAGGCATTATTGATTTGCTCTAGACCGCGATTCCTATGCTTCGATATATTGGCACTGCGAAGATTATTTCATCATATTGTGTTCCATTATTTTTGAGAAACGCTGTGGTGACTTTTTTGAAATATTTTAATTGTTTGTTTATTTTCTTATATTTGTTTGTGTTTCGAATAATGTTACCTCGGGTTTATGGAAGAATGATGCACTGTTGTTTGTATATGAAGAACAGTCCTTCATCCTTTGATGAAACGGTGGAGGATTCGTTCTTCTTTCGTGGAATGGATGAGGATAGAGGAGGATCCATTTCACACAGCACTGATGCTTCTCATCAGTGTTTATTACTTGTGAAATATGTTTTTGATTATAATTTCAGCGTTTACGAAAATTTTTGCGTTCAAATTTCGCCATTAGTGTCTTCAAAAATTTTTATAACTGGGCACCCCTTTTGAGCAGGACTTTAGAACTTTTAAGGCGCAAGGAACTCCACTCTTTGAAATAGGATATATTTAGGCAAAATTAATTCAGCTTTTGTCACCTTAACTTGTCCGTGACGTTGTACTGCTGCTTTCATAAAAGTATAAGCTTACGCTTAGAACGCATGTATGTAATTCAAGAAGCAGTCTTTCGGTAAATGTAGGTGTAACACTTTGTAAGGAAATCAAGCAATTGTTGCAACTTTTTAATTATATAGGTAGGAACTACTTAGGATAGTTGCTGTAAGTTGAATTAACGCGACACATCTTAATGTCGTTTTCGTAGTTCTGAAACGTATTAGCATTTGATGTAGCGTATGACAATACCTGCTGGGCATTGTATTGAAACGCTAAATTATGGACGAAGTTACTAGACGAAGCTAAAAGTTTATTGCAATAAAGCGGCCTTTCATGAAATATGGGGAAGGTATACCTTGGTTGTTTGAAGCGACTAGTGTTGATGAAAATCGATGTGCAGGAGGGGAGGAAAAGATTGCGTACGAAGAGTCTTTCTACTTAGGTTTCTTCTTCTGCCTTTTTTTTTGAAAGCGGGGAAAGAAATCTAATCCGTTGAAGGCTCCATCCTGATAACGAAAATCCTCCTGCATGTCCAACCAGATATAAGTTGTAATATAACGTAAAACACACTATCGACGGTAGCATGAGGAGATTAAATCTATAAAATTACAGTCGGAGGCTTTTACCGCACCTGCTATCAGAAACCATGAGCAAGATCCCATCTAGAACTCGGCTGCAAATATGACCAGGTTTTACTCATCATACCAGCATGGTTTTTTAATATTAATCGGAAAAAGTTCATTGAATATGAGAAGTACCACCATTCTATGGATGGGATAGACGATTGGTAGTAGCAGCGCTGAGCGGTATGCAACCTTACCGAATAAAGGCTGAGAGAGGCATCATAAAACATGCTGTAAGATTATAGGAGTTCGTTGAATTCGTTGCTTGCGCATTATGGGCCATTTAGACGATTCGTTTGCCGGCTTTGTTTGTTAATACGATGCGAAGATATCTTTGAGGTGCATGTCTGTCATACATACAACGAATGACACACAGACACACGCGCACGCAGACACACACAGACACACAGACACACACAGAAACAGACACACAGACACACACAGACAAACACAGACACGCAGATGCACACAGATACACACGGACACACACAGACACAAACAGGCACATACATACGCACAGACACGCACAGACACGAACACAGACAAACGCGGACACAGACACACAGAGACAGGCGCGCGTGGACACACGGACACGCGCAGACATACACGGACACACAGACACACGCAGACACGCAAACAGAGACATACAAACACAGACAGACGAGCGCAGACACACAGACACAGACACAGACACGTACGGGCACACGGACACACACAGACACAGACGGACACAGACAGACAGTCGGACATAGACAAACACAGACAAACGCTGAAAAACACAGGCAGACACAAACAGCCAAGGGCAGAAACAGGCAGAGCGGACAGACACAGACAGACGCGGAGAGACACCGACAGCCACAGATACAGACGCAGACAGAGACACAGACAGATACGAACGGACAAAGGGAGACACAGACAGACACAAACAGACAAGGGCAGGCGCATACAGGCGCAGACGGGCACAGACTGCCAGGACAGATACAGACGGACACGTACGGACGCGGAGGGACGCGGACAGATACAGACAGACACAGATACAGGCACCGACAGGCAGAGGCAGACACACACAGACACAGACAGACAGACAGACAAAGACAGACGGAGACAGGTACAAGCAGACACGGACAGACAGACGGGCACAGACGGACATAGACAGGACAGAGACAGACAGAGACTGGCACAAAGAGACAGGCAGACACAGGCAGGCGCAGACAAGCAGCTACAGGCGCAAGGAGACACAGGCAGACACAGGCAGGCACAGGCAGACACAAAAAGACAGGCACAGGCAGACACGACAGATACAGACAGACACAGGCGGACAAAGGCAGACGTAGGCAGACACAGACGGACAGAGACGAATACAGGCACAGGTGGACATAGACAGACGGAGACGGGCACTCGCAGGCACAGCGAGGCAGAGGTAGGCACAGGCAGACACAGACACACACAAACGCACACAGGAGCACACAGACGCGCAGACGCAGACAGGCGCACAGAAGCGCGTACAGACGTTCGCAAACGCACACACACGCACAGACGCGCGCGTCTGCGCGCGTCCGCGCGCGTCTGTGTG